>JBCFXI010001355.1:0-58976 GCA_038496175.1 Ampulex compressa | reverse complement strand
ATATATATATATAAAAGTGCAACTTTAATACAAGCGGCGCAGAGAGTTTAGCGAATGAAACGTCTTTGATCGCGGAGGATCGAGGCCCGCTCAGAGGCTGCGCGATGCGTCGATAATTATTATCTTCCGCGTACCGCGGGCTCGTCTTACTCTTTGCATCTTTCAACGAACGACGCGTATTCCTCGTAGAATAAAATGAGAGAAGCTTACAAAAGTTCTGGTCGGAGGGACAGACCGATTTGAGAAGAATACGATTCGAGGGAAATTTAGTAAAATCGGCCCAATTTACATTGGGAGAGCGGTCGCGTCAGCGATGGTAACTGCGTACGTACGCGATTATATAAATGCGCGAATAAAACGAAGAAAGGAGAGGAGAAGAGAGGAGCGAGAGGTCGTTTGAACGCGGATGATCCTGGCGCGAGTTGATCGGAGAACTCGAAGATCGAAAACGGACTGCGAGCGCAATGAGCTAATTGAACTAATTGCGCTCGTAATTGTCCAAGCACGTGACTCCTTTGCGAGCGTCGACGCTTCCTCGTCGTCCGCTTCGCCTTCCACTGCCCTTGTGCCGAGAAATCGGCTTATTTTTCCGCCAAAGGAGGGATCGGCGAAGCGTGCGTCGGTCGCGCGTAACTTTGAATAGAGCGTAGGTTAAAAAAGGACGAGCGTGTAAGAGTAGGAGTAATCTCCTCGAGCGAAGCAACTTTTATCCGCTTCGTTCGAGCGGTGGACGAAATTCTAACTTGGATGATCGTAGCCACGCCTAAAGGGCTCTTCCGCTGTCCCGATCTTCGATCGATTAAACGGTCGATTGAGCGACTTAACGGAACGTGCCTCCTCGTGTCTCGATTGGCACTCGGAGCGGATTAAGGCCTCGATCCGGTTCCTTCTTCGTTTTCCCAACATCGGGACCCAATGAGGATCGATCGAACGTCGCGAGTCGGCCGTTTTGAAGCGGCAATTGTCGCGAGGATGTCGGTCCTCCCTTGCGCGCAGACCGATTACACCGCAGGCCACTTCAAATCGTTTCCCTCTTATCCATCTTTATTGCCCAATGCTTTATTCATCGCGCCGCACGGATCGTTTCGAGATTGGCCGCGAGGTTCAAGGATATTTTGCCGATCTCTCTCGATTCGCGTACGCGCGACACTTGCCGCCATTCGATTACAGCTTTTAACATCTTTTCTTTCTGGTCTTGCAAAAGCTCGCGAAAAAGGCTCTCGATATCGATGTATCGACGATCCTTTTCGACGCTGGTTCGGGCTATGCCGAGTGTGCGAAGCGAGTTTTGCCGAGAGGAAGGTCGAAAGCGACTCTTCTCTTTCCTTTGCGACAAAAAGAAAAAGTATATTCGAGGAAACCGCACCCTTCCGCCATGTCGTCCCCGGTCCTTTCTCGATCCCCGCCCGTACTCGCTGGCATTTCGGCGCGATCGGATTAAAAGCGACTGCCAAAAGTTTTTTCCCCTCGAGACATTGGGAAATGGTGCGCACGAGGTCGTGTCTCGCGTTAGATCGCGCGTTCGGTTGCGCGCGATCATGTCCGCGTAATGCGTTAAAAATAAATCCGAACTTTATTCGCGATGCGCGATCCGTTCGGCGGAACGGCTGGATGGAATTTCTATAGATTCTATCCAATCTCGTAATCGCCTCGTTAGACGCTTATCTTTGGTAAATACGACCGACGATTACGTCATTTCGGCGATTATTCGTATATTTCTGCAACGTCATGGAACTAATTATAATCGCAGAAAACGCGTCCCGCGCTCATCTTGCGTTTTCTCCCAGTCTCTCGGATCCTCGCGCAGCCCGATAATCGCGACAAAATGGGGACTCGCATTTCCAATCGCGTTCATCGCCGATGAATAATTTTTCACGCGTAATTCACATTGCAAATCCAGTGGTCAGAAAGTCACCTTTAACCTCTCGACCATCGACGTTTCCGTCCAATTTCGATACACCGAATATACACTCGGATCGTCCTTCTTCCGTAATCTCGTGCTTCGAGGCTGAGGAGAAATTCTCCGACTCTTCGGCCGCCGAGTGACTCATCGGTTATGCGGAGTGCTTTCCACCCGCGCATCGCCCCATTTGTATATTACACAATGATTTATACCTATCCGACGATTCGCTCGACGACCATTGATTCGCGATAACTTTCGGAAAGCTGAAAAGCGAGGCTCGGCGGACGTAGGAAAAGGCGCGTAAGAGGAAGTTTGAAGGAAGTTTAAGGCGAGCGTGGATTATACGGGCTTTGGATAAGGACGATTGACCGGTCGGCCGATTGATTCCAGATCTGGAGAGAGATGAGCGGTAGAACGCGATGAGAGGTCGATAGATCGGCGGGCAGGCTCGAGGACGTCGCGAGGGGTAAAGGTTCGGAGGTAAAGCGGATCCGGAAGTGCAGCCAAGTCGGAGGATGTCGCGATCGAGGCGCCCGAGCATTTCCATCTACGATTATCCGGAGCATCTCAATCCGTTCACCGACGACACGACGCATTCCCAGCCGCAGGTACATCGAGATGGAAAGCCGAAAGATCCGCGGAACAAGTTCTGGACCTTTGGGCGGAGCAGAAAGAAGAGGTCGAACAGCTTCTCCATAAAGTCCTGGTACGTTTCGACCTTTTTCCCTCCTTGGAAGCCAAGCTCGTCCGCGAAAGGGAGCGGCGATTGGAAAAAGTGACGGGTTTAACGAACTTGAACTTACGCGCCGGGACGAAAAGCGCACGTACATATTTAGATGTTCTCTCGTACCTGCCTCTCTGGCTTAGATCCAAACGACGCGCGCAACGAGTCGCGAATCGAACGCGCTCCTCGACCGGCGCCAGCTCGACTCCCCGCGATCTCTCCCTCTTCCAAGAGTCGCCATAAATATGCGATAAAAACCCACCCGCCTCGTCTCGATCCTCTCGTTATTAGCGCACCTCCTTCTACACCGACTCCTACCGGCCGCTACCAAAGAGTTGGCTAGCGGCAGCTCTTATTCGAGGTTTGCCATCGAACACCGCCCCGAGAGGAGAGACGCCTGCCGCAACGAACGGTGCCGGTCCGGTCCTCCTATTCGGAGTACAAAACGGCATAGAGTACAACCGGTCCGAGCAGAGAGAACCCTTGCGTCGGGGTAGAAAGAAAAATGACGATCTCGCTCGAGTTTTCCGAGTAAGGAGAAATCGAGGTGGAAAGCGAAGCGATCCTCGTGCCTCGAGAGGTGTGCCTTAACGTTTAACGGGACAACGGCGATCCGCGGAACGCGATAGCAGCGAAATTCTACCGGAGGAACAGCTTTGTCGCGATAAAGAGCGGTTAATCGAATCTCGAGGCGGCCAGTCCGCGAGCCCGCAGAAGCCCGCGGAAGCCCGCAGAAGCCCGCGACATCGCTCCTGGTCTCTCATACGTGGCCCCTTGGTCATTGAACGAGCTACGTATCAGCCTCTATTACCCGACGGTAGTCTTGCATGAAAGGAAACCGTCTCTGACATTGAGACCTCCGGCTGCACCTAAAAGCAACGCCTATTTATTCCGCGACCCATTTGCGCTTAGCCGCCCACGTCTTTGCACCTTTCATTCCTCCGCTTTCGCTCTGTCCGGAAGGAATTTGTCCTCGGATCGAAACGAATCGTAAACCCACGTTTCTCGCGGACTTATCGACGTTTCTTTTTCATGACACGCTGCAAGATCGCGAGAGTGATTCGCCGAAAGAAATCGCCGCTTAACGGGAACATTCCGGAGAACGATGCGCGGAGGCTTGAGCGAAAAGCGCTTTCATCGGAAAGAACGGGTTCTGGTCTGATTAACCGATGAGCGTCGGTATATCTAGGCTTTCGGAAAAGTTTTTTTCTTCCTATCGTACGACCGGTCAGGTCGAATGGAAAGGACGTCGGGTATTTTGGACGAAGCGCGTTACGTGCGCATATTTCGAGAATCCTCAAAATCCCCCTCGCCAAACTCTCGATTCGCGGGCTTTATGCGGGACATGACGAAGAAACGGTGTGGCGTTCGATCCAGCAGTTTGCCGTCCCCCAGCGCCGACACGTCGTTATCGTTATTAAGCTTTTTCTATTCCTCCTAACGCGCGAAGAAATCGCGATAACGTCGAGTACAAGATACACGATAGCGACGATGGAACTTTTGCCGATCTTTGCTTACCGAGTTCGAGATCAAAGGAAATGTTGAGATCGCGAAAGGTACTCTCCGCTCGATACGCGCTCGAACGATACGACGATTCCCGAAGAATCCCGTTTAGCGGGCACTTTATTGTCTCTGGAAATAACTCGTTCGTTGTTGTCCCTACAGAATCGTCGACGCGTATGCAAGTCGCGATTAGCCGCGGTCGCGATGCGAGCGACGATCGGAACGACGATCGAAAGACGGATGGCACGGGCTCCTTCGCGATCTCTCGTTCATCCTCGTTAAATGCAATGGCTAAATATAGAATAAGCGTATCCTGGCTCGTAAGCTTAGTCGTGCCGCTTCACCCATTGCCCACGGATCGGCCGGCTGAGCCAACGATATATTTATAAAAGGACCAACGCGATGGCACTTTGATCCGCGGACATTGTTCATCCGTGACGCGTGTTTGCCCGGCTTTCCCCACTCACTTCCAATGGAACCGAAGAGAGAACAGAGGCCCCGATCGTTCCTTCGTCGCTCCTCGCGGGCTTACGTTCCTTATCGCTCTACGCGTCGCTTCCCAACGAAGGGATCGATTCCTTATCCGCCGGTAGAATACACTTTCCGACATTTAACCTTACCTCGTAGTTCGAAGCCCAAGTCATCGTTCCGGCATATCATCTTGTCCAGCGCATAAACGTGACACGGATCTCGGCGGCGCGACGGTTGATCGGTACGCCTATCCTATCCGAAATACGCGGCAATAAATATGGAGGGTTATACGCTCGCTTTAATTGGGATAAAACGCGTTATGAGGCCATTCGGTAACGAAGCCTGTCCTTGACGCGGACGTCGTTATACTAATATTATACGTCCGACGTTCGGCGGAAGAGAGCTCGTTCTCATATATTCCTCCGTTCCTCGTTTATATTCTTAGGAGCGGAATCTTTGGAAAGCGGAAAGATGTGCCGGAAACGCAGGCGAACAGGTCGACGATCACCACGGGTGAGTTGATAAACGATAAATGGATCGATCTATCGTTAGGCGCGACGATCAATTCCGTGCTCTTAGAGAAGAGATCGAATCGATGTTTTGCGGACGACCGTCCGGCGAACCTCCGATTCCATGCTATTCCTTTGAACTCGTCGATTTCAACAAATTGTCGCGATAGTTGAAATTGGACGATAGTTGAAATGAAATATGGTGGCAAGAGCGTTGAGTCCGTAAGAACCTTGCCCTTTTCAAACGACAGTTTCGTCGACCTACAAGAGGGAACCGGAGGTCAGGCCCGTCGTATCTCCTCGCATATCGAAGGATCAACAGGAATTCGACGAAGCCTTGGGCACCCTCGCGAGGAGGAGGAAGTACACGCTGGACAATTCGTCGAGATATAGCTCCAGCTTAACCGTGAACGGCGATCCTGCCAGGATTTACGAGGGAAGTCCGCAGGACACCACCGCTTCCATCATGGGAGACCTGACGCCCAAACCACCGGCCAGGCGGTAAGCGTTTCGGTATCTCCAAACGGGTCTCGAGGTACCACCGCTTTCTCTAAGAGAACGCACCCCGCCGAAATATCGTTTCGATCCCCCGGCACGTACAATTTCCCCTTCCAACTTCCCTTCGCGCCTTCGAATACGCGATCGTCGGGACGAAAAATATACTCGGCGATTCGATCGGTTTGGATGGTATTTTTAAAAGAGAATCGGAAGCAGGCGATTCCTGCAACGATTCGAACGTATCTCTCGTTGACCAATGGAGATCATTGCGATAGGTTTGGACAAGTGAGCCCAAGGCCGACCGACAAGTTACCACCGTTGAACTATCACGAGAAGGGACCCGAGCAAAACGGGGAGGTAACTCTTCGGGAAAACGTCCAGGAAAGGACGCCGGTACCACCTCTGTGAGTATTGGACAATTTTTCTTTCCCGTCGAATGAGGAAAATAATAAGGACGATAATATTACGATCGCCCTCTTGGCGGTATTTCTTCGATCGGCGGCCACTGCCGATCAATATATCTTTCCTCCGTGCCTTTAAAAACGGGACGCGCGTATCGTTTCAGCCGAAGGTTTGGCAACAGATCCTCGCAGAGGACGTACGGAAGTCCGTTCGATCCGGAGGAGGAGAATGCCGGCCGAATGGCCGACGTGTCGCTGCGGGACGAGAACGAAAACGTGCCCGAGGATTACGTTTTCAAGAGGTGCAGCCAGGACGTCGTTAGGAAGTCGAATTTGTCCATTAACAGCTGCGTCTCCGTCACCAGTACGGCCAGTGCCTACGGACGTAAGAAGCGAAGGGCGCCGCAACCTCCCAAGCTCGATCAATTGGAAGCGCCACAGGTGAGTTTTCTTTTTTCACCGCGATGCACCAAGAAACGCTTCACGCTCCCCCCTCCGGATTTTCTCGCGAAGCGTACTTTCCTTTACAACGACGGAACGATGTTTTACTCAATAGCGAAAATATAAGAACGAAGCCAGAGCACGAGGAAAAGTACGCGCCGTAGGAGACGCGTCGAAAAAAGAGAAACCAATGCCGCGAAAGTCTAGCTCTCTTAGGCCCCGTTTTGCGACGCTTCGTACACGGAGAAAAAAGAAATTCCGGCGTGGGAAGCGAAACGAGCCAGGATCGCGTTGAACATCGAGGAATGATTTTTCTTTTGCAGGAAAACGTCATGCGGACAACTTCCAAGCCTTCCAACGTAGAACTCCAGATAGTGGAAGCGATCGACATTGCGAAGGTCGCCGAAAATATCGACGAAATGACGCTGAAAAGTCGAGAGGCCGAGGAGGAGAAGGGGGAGAAGGGGGAGAAGGGGGAGAAGGAGGAACGTAAAGAGGAAGTCGAGGCGACGGAAGAAGTTTTGGACGACGAAGAGAAGCGTAGGACGGACGGTTCATCGACGGACAAGGCGATCGACCGCGAAGCGTCCGCGGAGGAGGACGGAAATATCCCGCAAAAGAGCGTCGAATCCGCGGCGGAGATGGAAGCGGAGGAGAAAGGGGAGAAAATTTGCGAAGATCGGAGGCAAGCCGATCCCGAAGTTCCGAGCGAGAGCAGGGAGGAGGACATCGAGATCGAGTATCGCAGAAGATCTCGGGAGAATCTCGAGATAAGGAAGGACGTCGAGGAGATAAACTCGGGCTCGGAATCGGAAGAGGCGTGCCTCGGGAATCGAGGTTCGCGGGAGACGCTCTCGAGGAGCGACAGCTTCTCCGTGAAGGAGGAGATCGAGAAGATCGAGCGGCAGATCAAGGCTCTCGAGACGAAGGGCGGCACGGCCGGCGAGGCGCTCGAGGGAGAATCGGAGGAGGCGGCGACGGAGGGTGGCAGGCAGTCGATTCAGGAGAATCGGCGGCACTTTTTCCAAAACATGGTCGACGGGGACGCCGGCAAGAGGGGCGTGAGGATAGAGTTGAAGGAACTTCCCCGAGAACAGAAGGAGATCCGCGTGATACGGCTGACGGACTCGCCCGTGCCCGTGGTGGCGCCTCGGGAGCCGGTCAAGGTGATCGAGCTGCACATATCCGAGCCGATAAGGCAGAAGCCGGAAATAGTGGAGGACCTTGTTAATCCGGTACCAAAACCGAGGAGGCACAGCGCGCTCAGCCTGAACGGTACGCGGAGCGACGTCCTTCGGTCGGGCGGCCGCGGGAGCTACGAGGGCTCGGATAAGAGGGGACAGTCCTTTTAGAGCTTTGCCCGGCCTTTTCTCCTCCTCGAGTCTTATGCCTGGATCTACGCCTGGATCGCGCACTCCCCTTCATCGGTATCGGCACGTTCGCCGATGTCCTCGCTTTTTATATCTCTTACCTCTGCCCTCACCTCTCTTTTCTCGCGATATTTCGGCACTACTTCCTTTTCCGTCAATGTCCCGATACTTGTGAATCGATGGTGCGCGCTCCCTTTGAATCGTCGAGGTGTCCGAGCTTTGCGTCGCTCGACGCGAACATTGTAAAACCGTAGGTCGATACGGGTATACGTCGACGGTTCTTCGATTTTATTCGAGGATCCTTTTCGTACGATGCGCGTCTCTCCCTCTTCTTGACCGATACGTTTATCATTTTTTTTTGGTGCTAAACGGGAAAATATTTTCCACTCTGGAATTTGGCGAAAATCGCGAAATTCCCTTGCGGGCTTTGCAGAAATAAGATGTTTTTATTACTATGTGGTTCGTAATGCTACGAAATGATAAACCAAATGTCGGTTTGCGAAAATCGGTCGCGGATCCCCGACGGAGATACTTCGAATCCTCGGTGCTCCGTGGAGCGCGGTTCGAGAATCGTTGGCATACGCGATACCCGAAAGCGATAAAACTCGAATTCGAAGCATTCGTCGTGCGTATACTCCCGCGTTAGATAATTGTACAAATCGATTTGGTTTTGTAAATTTGAAATGCAGAACGTATCGCGCTTGTCCGATCTGGAATACTTAAAGACTGTACGGATAATGCTTACGCGTGCCTCTCTACCACGCGCCAAATTTTATCGGACGTACGTCGGTACGCGATGAATGTTATTCCTTCCTTTCGTCGGGTCGACGAGAAGCAACTTTTTCGACGATGTGAAACCTTCGTTGCTATGTGATTTTGACGGTAATCGTGTTGTATATGGATGTCTCGTGTATATTTAGTATTTTCATTATTTATTGACACGGAATAAAGTCTGTCGATAATGCGACTATGTGCCTGTATCGGAGTTTAAATTGCAATGGCAAAATAAAGATTGTAAATTTGGATTTTGTCCTTTACGAGGATGAAGCGTATACGTGTAGGAAAAAGGGACAAGATGAAAAGGTGCGATGATCCAGCTTTCCAGATTGCGCTCGTGACTCGGGTAAAAATGCATGCTTCGTTTTTACACGATAGATGATCCGCGCATAATTTCCTATAAGTCAGTAAGTATATAAATAGCGTGTCAAATTTCATGTATTTTACGTAGTTGCACCTTCGCATCGGAATTACCGTATAACGCTGATACGTATGTACAAAGATGCCACGATCGTTTTCAAAAAATTACAACGGAATGATCCCGCTGCCTATTCTTTTGATTCGCATCGTCGATTCGGCGGAATTCTACGAACTTGTACTTTTCAGCCGATGTCCCTTGTACTTCATAAACCTCATAATATTTGCATTTACGGTCGACACTACCAACGACTTGTCTCCCAAATATTTTTTCTGCTGCCGTACCTATAAGACAATATTCAATCGAAATGTTTGTACTCCAATTTGGCCGATTACGCCAATCTGTAAGTCTCGTAATATAAATATTTTACCTTGTGCTTGAAAATCGGTACGAGATTTTTTAGTTTCTCCACTAATTGAATTTCATGCGCCAACTTATCCGTCTCGTCCTCCGCATACATGTCCATTATTGCATCCAACGCTTCTGCCGTTACCCATACTTCGGATTCCATCGTACACGTGTCCAGTAAAAACGAGGATATGTGCTAACGATCCAAAAATTCATTAGCATCTGGTATTTATCATTTCTTTCGTATAAAGTTGGCGATGTAAGGTACCCTACCCTCGTCAATTCTTCGCTCTCCAATTCGTTATTGCCGATCAAAATGAGCGCCAAATTTCCTAATATCCTAATGAGATTGGCACGTACATTGGCATTGGGGCACTGCCGTTCTCCATTTAGTATTGGTTGGATATCCTCTATTGTCAATCGATCAAAGATATTTGCCTTCGATTCGGATAATTTTTGCAAACTAGCTCTCATGGCGGCTGTAGCTGACTCCAGTAATTCAATGTCATTTGGATTTACCTCTTTGAATACCACTGCTCCAATTTCGAGCCACATCCTGCATTCAAATGGTTACGCGTTATACGTTAATAGCGGTTATGTCGCGTCATTAATTTAGATCTAGATTTGTTCCGTATGTTTACTTGTACAAACTTTCCACTCCACCCAGAGAGTCGGTTTCCAAACTGGACATCAGGTTGTTCAAGCATAGGTAAGCTCTGCATCTAAGCGTGTGAAATTGCTTCAATACGCTTTTCCCTTCGACGCTTTGCTCCAGTATGTCTTTCGAATCGTCGCCCACCGGCACGGTCATATTCCACGTCTTCTTAATCAGGTCGCAACTATCGATTACTTCGACCAATTCGACCGGAAGAGCCAACATCAATTTGTATGATTTATCGTCCATGGAAATGTCCTCCGCACACTCTGGCTCGCAATCTGCGTCGCTGTTCAGGTCCAAACTATCGTTGCTTTCTTGATCGTCTGAACAAAGATTTGCCAGCATTTCCAAAGCTTGCTGTTGCGCTCCCAAAATCTTTTTCACCCCTCGCACCTTTTTCTTGGCCGTACTCGAAAAGTTGTTCTTCTCGTGCGGCAAAATCGAAGTTAAGGTATTTAACAGATTTTTGTGATCAATGTCGACAGTCTCCGATATTACGGTCGCAATTTTACACACCACGGGCATCGGATTGTTTTCGGAGCAACCGATCGTGTTCATTATTAATCCAGCGATGGCCACTTTTAGGGAAATGACATCGGAAATGTCCGTACTATCGTTCGCCTTTAAATTCAATAAATTTACAAGCGTTTCTTCGTGCTTTGCGAGTTCCTTGATGGCAACAGGATTATCCTCCGTTAATGAGAGCGCACACTGTGCCGCAACCGTAGATACGTCTATCCCATACGTGGCGACATCAAAAAATTTGGTCAGAACATTGACTAGCCCTTCTTTGTTGGCACAACTAACGGCTCGTTCGTTCCTTTCGCACAGAGTCCACAATAAAGTAACCGCTTGAATAAGAGTTTCCTTTTGGTCGTCTATCCCACCATTTTTACTTTTCTCCTGGATCGGCCTCCAATCATTATAATGCTACGCGTCGAAAATCAAAGTTTTGAGTAAGTTAAGTACGGGCAACGCACGGGAAAGACGTAAGGCATCAATTTCCTTACCCCATTAAGTAAAGCGGACAACGGAGTAATAACATCGTCCCTTACGAGGTGCGTATAAGCTTCTTCTTTACCATTTTCCGCTATATACCTCAGGGCACTCGCGGTAGCAGCTCTCACAACGACATTACGATCGACCAGCAGCGGTCCGATCATTTTGGTTATTCCGTTTTCAGCTATTCGAATCGCCATAGCGGAATCGCAGCACATAGATTCGAGGGTTTGCAGACCGGATAGTTTCTCCTCGACATTGGGTGACTGTACCTGAGACAATTGGGCGACAAAAGTATCATGAACGAAATGCGCTTCGGCACAGCCACGTGGGCTTCCAAACGATCACCGTGACTTCAATAAGCGTGGCATCAGGCAACTTACATCCTCGTATACCTTCTGCAAAGCTTTTTCCCTATCCTCGTCGATAACGTCCTCCGCCTCTTCGACATCTCGAACCGATGGCAAGCACGTAGGATTGTTCTTATGAGGTTTCCTTCGTTGTCGCTTTTGTTTTCCCATATTCCATGCTACAACAATCGGCACGAGGGCTGTTGGCAGAAGTCACACGCTAGGTTATGCGAATCACAGACAAGGTAGCATAGAGATCTAACATCTTACGGAACTTGGCGTTCAATGTTCTGAAATACCGATCGTGTAAAAATTCCAACGTTTCGGTACGCCCTCTACGATTCAAAGCTATAAATTTGGGAATTAAATCGAGTCGAACTGTCAAAGTGCGCAAAGGCAACAGAAGGAAGAACCCGCGGCAGAATGCGTACGAGTGTCATGTCAGATCTATTCCGTACGGTGACCGTGTACGAATGCACGTTTTCTCGCTGATTCTCGGATAATACATTAGTTAGCTCATGCACCGAGAATATCTCCTAGCAATGTTATGGGTGTAATTCAGATTTTATTCTTAATCATGCACGATGTTTGCTCTCCAATACAAGAAATTCGGGGCGACCAACGAGAATTTAGGATGATTTCCAATGCATGATGGTACATCATTAGCCATAATCGTACAGATGGAGAAAGGATCCAAAAGAGAAAAGGGGCGTTTCGATACTGAAAGCGAGGGAGTTTTATATCGTCATTATCGCGTTGGTCAGTGAATCACTGGTCGTAGTTTTAACCAAGCGCAATGCACGAAACGAACAGTACCTACGGAATAGTTTCAACCACCTCCTCGATCTCTACGCGTTCCTTCTCCCACATTTCCCCAGATTTTACGCGCGTCATTCTGGAGGGACGCCACGGAGCGTCGTGCTATCCCAATACCCAATTGCAATTTAATCAAAAACTCTTCTCGTGGGAGTAAGCGCGGATAGCCTGCGAGGCGGGAATAGGCGTCGTAGAATTTCTCCGTAGCAGCGCGCGTCACGACTCGGTTCGACCACCTCCTTCCGCCTCCTACTCTCCTGTCTCGCCATTTCGTTTCCGGCGTAAAATTCTTCGTCATAAACGAAAATCGCCACCGACTAATTCGTACGCCCATAACTAGGAAACCTCGAGTAGCTCCTCGACGGCCCTGCGCTCCTGCTATCAAACTCCTATTTCGGTATAAATAGTAACGAGACCGAATTTGATGGGATGCGGCTAATCGGCGTGCCGACTCCTCTCCTCCTTACGCCCTTCTGCTATCCTAATACAAAACTCCGATTTCGAAGTAGATTCGGAAATTAATGAATGGCATCCGGTAAAGGAGCGTGTCCGCGATACCGACCTACCGATTTATTTCTTCCCCCAGCCTGCTTCCGCTCCTTCTACCATTTCTTCCTTCTTTAAGAACCTTGGAATTCTCCGCGCTCCATCTTCACGCTGGATCGTAAGGATTTTTGGTAAGAAGGCGCCCGAATCTTCGATTTATCGATACGTCGCGAGAGACTCAAGATTCATTTATGTCGAGAGAAAATCCTCAAAGACGACTGTTCGGAAGCGCATCGTCGATTCTGCAACCCGCGATTGTCGCTAAATATTTAAAGGGAAAAGGAAGGCAGGGCACGCCGGTATATCGGTGATATCGATAAAGACGAGTACGATTTAAAACAATAATTTATTTCATAGAGAACTATGCGTAATCGTGTTCGCTAAACCTAGTGGACAGGTTATTGCATCTCCTCGGCGTATATTAAATACCATTATTAATCGCATATTAATGCTAATAAACCAATGGAACATCGATGATGTCAACTAGTATCCGTCCAGCGTATTTACAACGTAGCCCTTGGATTTTCTTCTGGCGCATTTAGAGCGAAAGGAAACAACACGGTACTCGTAACCTCGCGTATCTTGGCAAGTGAGTTTGCGCAATTTCTTAATACATAAGAACGTAACGAACAAGATTCGATCGCATCGCCGAATAACGTGCGTGGCTTAAACTTTTAAGAAATAAAGGGAAAAGAAAACGATTCTGCAGTTTTAACAACACAACTCTACGGATGTCCGCATAATAGCGTACTTATAATAAATAAACGATGAGAAAAATCGACGTCGATCGTCATTCGACGAGGCTACTCGACGCGCGATTCTCATTTCGTACGAGGATCGGCGCGTCGAGAGCGTACGTTCGCTCGACGTCGTTCTCTCCGTAAAATCATTTCTCTTAGCTTTACGACAAACGGTACAATGTTCGCGATCGAAATCAATCGCACCGATACTTTCTCGGAAGTACCGATTTTCGGGCGATAAACGCTTTCGGTCGAAGCAAGCTTGAGAAAGCTCGTAGGCCTCGCGACGAGCCGTTGTGAAGCAACAAGAGTGGATACGTAAATGGTTATAAGGCAATCGATCAGCGTTTCAAGACAACACGGTGCGCTCAACTTTCAAAGCGACGCCCGAATCAACTTAATCCCAAGGGAGTATCGTAAAAGGATACCGCTTCCCATATCGTTGCGAATATTACTCTTAATTTTGGTCTAACGTCGATATTCCATCAAGGATAGCACGGGTTTTCGATCGATTCGTACGTATCCCATTCGTTAAAAATTGACTCAAAACCTGCCGAAGCCAAAACTTGGCCGCGTCGTGAAGGCCGAGCGTAAGATCGACCTTCTTATTTATCTCTTTATCCATCGATTTATTCGTTTCTCTCCGCGACAACGCCCATCGCGCTTCACCCTCGAGGCGCCGATTCTCGTTTTTACATCTAGGATAAAAAAGTTTCTGGCGGCGTCACTTCGGGGTTCCTCCTCTGGAGCCGCATAAAAAATGAGCACTTTGTAAAATTGAGCGAATAAAAGGTCGCGGGCGGTGGTGATCCGACCGTGGAACCGTCCGAGTTTGCGCGATCCCAATCGATTTCCGGGTAGATAACGCCGATCGAAATCTCCGATGCGCTCTTTCAAATCTATTACCTTCGAATCCCTCGACAAACGCTCCACCGAGGCCGTTTGACCGACACGTTGAAACCACCGAAGAAACGTGCATTCCCCTTGTTATGCGGTACCGAACGGAAGATTAGCCGGGCGCGTGTCGAACAGGAGCGTACGTTCGTTGCAGCGCCATTTCTTATACGCGATGCAAGCGTACGGTGTTGTATTATCGATGAAGCGGAATAGCGGGAAAGGTCCGTCGGTGATTTTAACGTCCCGATAAATGCAGAATGGACGATATCTTTTGGGTCAATATCTTCGAATGTTTTTTCTTTTTTTTTTTTTTTTTTTGTTAATCCGTAATCGAAATAAATGGTTAGAGCACCCGCGATAAAGTAACGGTACGTAACGCGAATGTAACGCGTATCGACAAGTTCAAGGAGAAAACGGTACTGGTCAAAAGACAAGATCGAATCGATCAAAAATTGGATCGATCGGCGTTGGTTCCTCGCTAGCCTCCCAAAGTCGGAAATCCATAAAAAAGAAAAAGGAGGAAACATTTTTGCAGGATTATCAGCTCTCCTCGACCAATCCTATGCAACGAATGTGTCTCGATATCGAGCAAACGTTTGTCTCGTGATCTTCGGCTACGCCTTCTCCAAAGGTCGAGCAGGGTGGGATTAGCACCGTCCACGATCGTGGAGCAGCCCTCGGTCGCTCCTCCTCTCATCGTACGGAGCAAGATCGATCTTCCTTCTCGACCGAAAGAGTCACGATTCGACCTTGCCGGAAATCGTCTCCTCCTCGACTTCCGCCTTTAATTCCTTCTTCGATCCTCGAGGAGTTTCCTCCTCGATCTCCTCTTGGTCGATCTGTCCATCGACGTTCACTTCCTCCTCCTCGTCTTCTTCCTCCTCCTCTTCCTCCTCCTCCTCCCCCTCCCCCTCCCCCTCCTCCTCCGCGTCCCCCTCCCCCACCTCCTCGCGAGCCTCCTCCTCGGTAGGCTGGACGAGCTCTTCCTTGATCGTGACGTTTTCCTCGCAATTACGATCCCCCAGCTCGCGACTCTTCGCCTCGATCGACTCTCGAGGATTTTCCAAGGGCACCACGGTCGTTTCCACAGGATTGTGGAAGGTCAGGACGTGATGGTCCAGCTCGGCTCTGAAGAAGAACTTGAGCGTGCACTTTGAGCAGTCGTAAGGCCGGGCGCCCAGTCCGTGCTCCTGCAGCATGTGGTTCTGCGATCGAAGAAACGGCGATTCAGTCGCTAATTCACCGACTTGCCTCGCGCAAAGGTACGTTACAACGGAAGGTGCGTATTATCGTTGGGTACGTATTATTTCTCCGATACGTATTTAATGGGATAAATCGGATAGGGCGAAGGGGAAAAGGGGGCAGACTCGGGGAGCGCGGAGGGGAAAGCATCGGGGACGAAACTCGGGGACTTACCTGAAGGGCCATGGGCGCGGTGAAGAAGGACTGGCAGATGTAACAGCTGAGGGCGGCGCATCCCGCGAAGGTGTGCTCTATCAGGTGGCTCTGGAGCTGCAACGGACTGGCGGCCTCGAAGAGACACAAGTGGCACCGAAGGCTCTCGGCCGAGGCCTTTCCGGAAGCCTCGAGGTGCTTCGCTTTCACGTGCTGCTGGATCTTCGCTTCCGTGGGGAACGACATCTAAGGAAATTCCCGAAAAACGTCAAGCCTTATTCCGCGGACGCGTTAGGGGATAGGAAGAACGTCGTCCGATTACCTGGCACTGTATACAGGTATACGTGTTGGATCCTCCGAGATTCTCGTGTTCCGTCAGCCTGTGCCTCTCCATTTGCTCCGCGTCCTCGAACTTGACGCCGCACTCCGCGCACCTCTTCCTATCCTCGCTCGACTCCTTCGGGCCCGGCCGATCCTCCGGGCCGAGGGCGCGCTCCCGCTCCCGCTCCCACCTATCCCTCGAGCCTTCCCACCGCGGATCCTTCCCGGTCGGCCAGCCGCGATCGCTCTTGGGCGGGCCGGCCTGCTCGTAGGCCGCGCTGAGAATCGGCAGGCCCTGAGAGTGCCTCGAGTAGCAGGACTTGCAGACCCTGAGCGACTGGCCACCCCCGCTGATTCTATTCGGCGGTAGGCTCACAAAGTCCTCGCTGGAGAAATCCCTCAAGCACAGGCAGCAGCCCGAGTTCTGCGAGCTTTGATCGGGACTGGGGCTCGAGGCGGAGCTCTGGGAGCCGGTGCTCGATCCGAGATGATGCCTGGCGTGGAGGCGACACTCGAGCTCGCTTATCAGCGTTTGCCTGCAGACGACGCAAGGGGCGGGCAGATGCGGCAGCGAATTGTCCAGCCTCTGCTGCGGATCGGCGCTCTCCAGGCTGTGCCTCTGCACGTGCTCGAGGAACTGCGACTCCGTGGAGAGGTTGGCGCGGCAGACGACGCAGGAGTCGCTCAGCCGAATCTTGCAGTGCTTACGCAGCTTGTGCTCCGCGAGGATGGCGCCGGAGGGGCAGACCTCGTCGCAGATGTTGCACTTGTGTCGGCCCCCGGGCTCGTTCGAGGCGTGCTGGATGCGCGTGTGGCTCTCCAGCTCGGTCCTGGACCGACAGGCCTCGCCGCAGTAGGCGCAGCTCATGCTCAAGCTCGGCAGCGCTCTGTTCTGCGGCTTGCCCGCCGCGTGGACCAGCTTTTTGTGCGCCTGCAGCTCCGCCTCGTTCGCGAACTCGCCCCTCTCGCACAATTCGCACCTCTGCCCCCCGGCCCCGGCCCCGGCCCCAACGACGCCGACGCCGACGCCGACGCCGATGCCAAGGCCAACGCCAAGGCCGACGCCGAGTCCGTAGCTCGGACGTTTGCCGTTGTTGTCGCGCTGATTCAGGGAGTTGTTGTTGCTCGAGGCTGGCGAGCGGCCCCTCTTCTGGGACTTGGCCTGAAACCGAGAGAGACATCGAGATCCCTTGCGGAAGAGCAGGACCGTTTGGCGATACACGGCGAATCTTAGACGCGCGCTAGGCCTTCGAGAGGAGATCTGGGGCGCCTAGAGTGGGCGCGCGACAAAGTAGACAAGCGCGGGGTGGCTGGCGAGGAAGGAGGTTCTAGAGTCGAGCCTCGGACGATCGTACGTACCTCCTCCTGGCTCCTGGCGGCTCTCGGAACGCGCCCGTTCTCCCTCGGATTAGCCCTGATGCCGCCGGCTTGATGCTCACCGGACTGGTGAACCTGGGCGATGTGCCTGTCGAGGAGAAACTCGACCGCGAAGCCCTCCCTGCAGGTGGGGCACCTGTAGAGGGTGCTCGAGTGGCTGGCCAGGTGCAGCTGCAGCTCGAGCTCCGAGGTGCAGCAGACGCCGCAGAATACGCACCTGGGAGCGGGATTGGCGAGGATGCCCGGGGTCGAGGCCGGACTGTTCGTCGCCGGGCTGGCGCTGCTCAAGATCGAGGAAGGCGCGTGAACGCTCCTAACGTGATTGGCCATCTCGAGCTCGCTCCTGAAGAAACCCCTGCCGGCCTCGAGCGGGGCGTTGCCGGGGGAATTCTCGTTGTTGGAGACCGCGCAGGCGGTGCAGCGATATATCCTACACTCCTGGCTGTGCTTGACGGCAAAGTGGACCTGGATGGCGACCCTCGAGTCGAAGGTGTCCCTGCAGAGGGCGCATCGGTAGAGATGATGAGCGTGACTGTCGAGCAGGTGCCTCTGAAGGAGATCGGGATGGGGATAGAGCTTCTTGCAGGCGCTACAGGCGTACTCCTTGCCGATCTGGCCGAGGTAATGCTTGGTCAGGTGCGCCAGCATGTCCTCGCGATCCTGGAAGCTCGCCTCGCACTTGGGACAGGGATGCCTGGCGTTGTCGTTGCGATGATCGGCCTGAAGATGACCGGCCAGGTGCTCCCTGAAGGATTCGAAGTCCTTCAAGGCGGCGCCGCACTGGCCGCAGAGCAAAGTGCCGGCCGCGTAGCCGGCGCTCTCGGAGGACTTGGAGCGCTTGCCACTGGTCAGATCGGTGGCCGGCTCGGTGGCCGCCGGCCGCTGCTCCCTCGGCTTCTGCGCCCTCGGCTCCTTCGACTCGTAGGCCCCGTTCAACTTTGGATCGCCGTACTCCCGCGCCTCGGCCGCGACGGCGCCGCGACGGTTCTCGCAGTGCTGGAGCACGTAGTGCTCGGCATAGGCCACGGCCGAGGCGCAGGGTATGCCGCAGAGGGGACACATCATCAGGGCGGATCCGAAGCCCTCGCTCCTGTGGATGGACGCCAGGTGATCCCTCAGGGAGGCCAGAGTGGAGAACTTCATGGTGCACTGGCCGCAGGCGAGGGCGCTCTCGTAGCGCTCCTTCTCCTGGCTCCTCTCGCGCACCTCCTGGAACTTCCTCTCCTGGCTCTTCGAGGAGGACGACACCTCCGGACGATCCGGGAGCTTCTCGCGGGGATACGAGCCGAGCATCTGCTCGTTCGACCTGCTCGGCGAGGGCGGCACGGCGAGGCTCCCGCCGCTGAGGATCGCCTGGTGCATCGTGTGAACGTGCATCTGAAGCTGCTGCATGCACCCGAAGGAATCCCTGGTGCAGTACATGCAGGCGAGCTTCAGGGGCGAGCTCAGGACCGGCGTGGTGGAGGCGCTGGAGCCCCTCTGGGAGCTCTTGGGGCCGGACTTTGGGTTGACGCTCAGGTTCAAGGAGGGAGAGGGCGAGCTGGCCACCGGCGGCGAGGATGTGCTGTGAGAGGAGACGCTCCTTCCACCGTATTCCATGTCCTGCATCTTGTTGTTGGCACCCTGGGAGGAGGATTGGTGGTGCTTCTTGTGGGACTGCATGTGCGAGGTCAAGGCCGCCGCGGTGTTGTAGCCCCTCGAACAGGCCGTGCACTGATACGGCTTTTGGGTATCGTGCGTCTTCATGTGGATCTTCAGGTGATCGCTGAAAACGTCGAGCGTCCGAGGACTTTATTCTCCCAAGTTGGCCCTTTCCCTCCTCACCTCGCGCCCCTCTCTCCCATTGCTTCGACGCGAGTTTGGGGGCCCGCCATCGCCAAAGGATTCGGTCGAGAAGGACGAATTCCGTGCTACGCGATATTGCTTCGATCCTCTTAACGGCCGGCAAAGCCCCTCGTCGGGCCGACGTGCGACGGTCGAATGCTCGGAATAATGTACGAGGTGGATGCGATACGGGAAGTGAAAGATCTGGCAAGGATCTCGATTCGCTCCGCCAGAATATTCGGACGTCGAGCGAGGCGTCGGCTAATAATATATCCGGATCGAGCTCCGCGGAAATCCGAGTTTTTACGCGTAACGCCGCTCGATCCTTCGATGGATTTTCGATCGAGAGCGTCGACGACCGCTCGATTGGCCGTTCGAGCACGTTTTCAGCCTTGGGTAGGAAATCGCGCGACGCGTGGGTCCTCGTCGAAGGGAGCCGCTCGACGTCCGCTCGCCTTCGTCGAAGGAGCAACGAAGCGGGGCGCGTTCTCTTCCGCGAGGCGAAGATTCCTGGATTGGAACGAACCGGATCGCGCGAACCCGGACATCTGTTTTCGGGAAATGCGTCGCGCGGAGCTAAGATCGAAGAGCTTCCGGCTCCTTCGAAAAATGCCTCCGGCGGCGTTATCGCGTCGCGCGGAAGGCCCAGCGGCTCGCGGATTTCCACGAGGATCCGTCGCGTCGATTCCCTTTGCTCGCGTATCGCGGCCCGCTTGAATAATTCATCGTCGGGGGTAGAACGGGGCAGCAGCTAGACTAAATCCGTACGAGGCGAGGTCGCGCGTTGGCCCGACCACGGTCAGTGTCTCGACTCACCGGGACGAAAGACAGACGGCGAATTTACTTTTGCTCTTTGCCGCTGCATAATTCATACGCGAGGATCATCGTTTGACGAGACTCGCCGTCCCATTATCGGGCGCATCCTTCGAGCCGAGCGAAAGGCGACCGATGAAGTCCGCTCGATGTCGGCCGTTATGGCTATTTAATTGAACGCCGTTGCGCGGATGCATCGTAGATGCATCGCGGTATATCGATACGGGGCTAATAAAGAAAAACGAGGGCGAGGCGATCGAGGACAGAGCGGATCCACGATCGTTCGTCGCGGGGGCTCGCGATACGTCCGCCGTCGATCCGCGCCGTTGTATCTCGTTGCCAAATTTTCACACGGCCTTGGTAAACGCTGAAATATCATCGGCCATTCCCCGTAGGGGGAAGCGGGGGCGCGCGCGTGTGGCCGAGGCCGGGGGAGGAAATAGAAATAAATGGAGCGGAAAACTCCACCCCACGAGGATCCAGGAGGCTTCCAAGTGGGCGAACTTATTTAACCGGAGGAAGGGGAAGTTTGGTAGGCCCGTTGCTCCTCGGTTTCGAGCACTCGCCGCTCCTTTCCTCTATCCTCGCCTTGAGTACGTTTGACAAAATGCGATGGTTGACGAAAGAAAGAAAAAAAAAAAAAAAAAAAAGAAGAAGAAGAACGAGCGACGTCCGTCGACTCGTAAGAAATAGGAAAAGTGGCCCAACTCCCGGCCCTCGGCGCGAGAGACTCGCGGCTGCGTCGTCGAACGCCTCGGTCGAAGAGCTTGGAGGAGGGCCGGGGTAAAAAACAGGGTCAGCATTTCGATCGGAAAGGGTCAAAGTCGTGACTCTATCGCGTCGCCAGCCTGAGAACCGGTGGCTCCGCTTTAAACTCCGGGCCCGTGGCCGCATTCCGCCGCGAGCAAAAACTCCCCCGCCGATTTTGGGAAGGACGTTTCTCGGATTCGATCGTCGACCCTTCGCCGCTCGGCTCGGCGTTCCCAACGATGCGCGTCCGCCGTTATCTCGGGCGATCGAGCGATCGATCGATGAGGAGCTCGCCGAGCGCTCGCAATCGGACGACTCGAATTCGAACGAAGTGGCGCATCGATCCTTTGCGCGAGGGATCGCCGTCCCCTCGACGAGTATCGCTCGCGCCCATCGAGAACGCTCGCAACACTTTTGTGACGCCAATGTACCGCCGATTTGTCACGTTTGCGTTTGGGAATATCGCCCGTCCCAGTAGGGCGATGACCTTCGAGCGATGACTCGCCGGCAGATCCACCCGAAAACGTCGAGGATCTTCAACCTTTTGTCGGGTCACCCAAGCCGGCGTCTCGAGGTGGGGGAACGAATAGAGATGTGGCGTAAAGATCCGGCGACGCGATTGCAAGAGCGGCCAAACAGCCGCGACGATCCCTTGTTAGGACTCCAATCCCCATCGGTCGTGCCAACGCGCGCACTCGCGATCGTCCAACCTCGAGACGATGATCCGCGTGGAAAACTCGCGGAGCGGATGCCCGGAAGGAGCGCGCGAAGGATCGAAAAGGGTGAAGAAACGAGCTCGAGGCGAGCCCAAAATTCCCCAAAGAAAATCCTCCTTCGAGCTCTCTCTTCCACCGCCGACGTGGAGGATGATCGTGACTCGAGGTGGTCGTATCGAGACATCGATCGTACATCAAGATGGAGCGAAGGTGGCGGCGAGGAGAAGCGACGTAGGGAGGAGGACGTGGTCGCGAGCGCGCCCTAAAGGTTCGGCAAAGGTGGACGAGGAGCAACGAGGCACTTGACTAACGTTCTACCTGTTGTCCCGCAACACCTATGCGCCTACCTGTCCGCTCACCTGGGCCTGGACAAGGACGGGCCCCTCTCGCGGTCGCGCGCATACATATGTCCGGGAGAGAAAGGTGCGCGCCCCTCTCGCCACCCTCCGACACCGTCCACCACCCACCGCCACCGCCACCGCCACCGCCACCGCCACCGCGCTCCGTGGCTTAGCATTTCAATACGCCGGACGACTCAATGCCCCCTACGCAGGATGGCGCGCTCGTGAGAAAGACGGAGGTAAGGAGGAAACGGCGGGAGGGGTAGGAAGAGCCCGGCGCGATCGCAGACGCGAGAGAGGGTGCTCGCGAGGAGAAAAGTACGGGGACAAGGATGAGGAAGCGTAGGGAGAGAAGCGAGAGAGGAGGCGCGTAGGAGAGTACGCGAGCAGCGCGCTCGTCTAGAGAAAGAGAGCGCGCAGGGTTAGGCGGGGTGAGGGGGAGATAAGAGGTGGCGGCAGTGGAAGGGAGGAGGAAGAAAGAGGCACGTAAGAGAGTAAGCTTGACTAATGCCGGCCGAGCCGTGGTCGTCTCGCGATCATTACTCATTTGTCACCAGTCGGATCGGTCCCCGGAATCGGCCTAGCCTTCGCCACTGCGCCACCCCCGCCTCGGCGCCCCGCCACCCTCGCGCTATAAAGGGAGACGTTTAACCGTTTTACAACGCTTAATCTCCCGGGCTTCTGGCCTGGAATTTCTGGGCCGCTCGCGCGCCTTTTTCGAGCGGCGCGTCGCTCGCCGTCAGCGCTACGAGTCTCCTTGCGTCCCGCCCCAGTCAACTTGTCGCGGCCCCACGGCCCGCGGAGGTGCGCGATGCTCGGTTCTTCGATTTCCAGCGGCGAGCGCCGAGAGCGCTCGATCGGGGACGGATCGTTGTTCGAAGCGGATCCAAAGTCGACCGATTTACGGGCGCGCGTAGCGCAAGTGGAAGATCGTCCATCGACGATGAGAGTCGAGATTCGAAGCCCGATATCGGGCCGCGTAAACGCGATTATTCGTCCATCGCGCGTCGTCTTTTCGCATTCCCAGTTTTTTCCAGCTCGAATCTCTCTCGAACGAGTTCGAGTCTCTATCCGCGCGCCATCATCCTGCCCGCCGAGGGCGTATCCCCCTTTTCTCTCGTCGCGAGCGATAGAGTCGAGGTATAATGCGAGTGTACGCCTTATCTTACCTTCTGGAGAAAGCGGCCTCGCAGTGCGAGCAGCGATATCTTCTGTCTCCCGTGTGCAGCTTCACGTGCCGATCTCTGCTACGCTTGTGCTTGAATAATCGCGCGCACCAGCTGCATCGGTAGGGCATCTGATCGCCGTGACTCTACAAGGGAAAGAAACCTTTTTTGAGCCCGCGTCAAATTTGGTCCGATCCAGGGCCAAATCGGATCGACCAAGAAGCGACGATGTCGGTGTTTGAGACCGGCGATAAATTCGTTCGCGAGGCGATCCTCCAAATTCGAGTGGCGATTCTTTTCGTTCCAGCCCCACGATCTCGCGTGGACAAATTCGAACTCGTAAAATCGATTCCTACGCGCCGACCCGTCCTTCGCCTTTCCCAACCTATTTCCAGAGGGTGATCGGTAAGAAGCAAGGGAGGCCCGAGTGACGTTCGTAGGTTCGCCGGTGGAAGCGAGAAAAGAGGTCGCTCTGGCGATTCTCGCGAGCGACGGGGAAAGGCGAGCGAGCTCGGCGAGCGCTAAGCGGTGAAAGGGTTAATGAGCGCTCGTGCGTGCACGGAAAGGGGAGAAGAGGAAGCGAAGGAGAAGGAGGATCCGAGCAAGAAGTCGGAGAGGCGGAGATCGATCCAAGCCGCTTCGGACTCGGGGCTTCGCCCAACTAGATCGGTGCGACCGATATCGTCCCGCACGGTGTCGGTCGCTCTCTTTGTCGTTCTTGCCCATCCTCCCGTGCTCGATAAAAGACCCGCGCGCGCTCTCTTTCGAGGCACGCTTCGAGCTCCGGCACGGTGGCGGCTCGTCGAATCGTAGACCCGAAGAGACCAGGACCCTCGGAGTCCCCGATCTCCCCTTCCTCGATCGACGATGCCCAAACTATCGCGGCGGCGATTGGAAAAGATCGGCACTCGAATGGAGGCGGATTTCGATCGTGCGACGGTCAGGGTGCTATCGAAGATGCGCGGAAAGTGCCCGAATCGACGTTCTTGGCGGCACACGCTCGCATTCTCGTCCGCGGTGAAAGTTAAGAGAGAGTTAAGAGGATAAAGGGTGGACGATGAGGGATTTCGATGAAGAAGAGGCTCCGAAGGTTCTCGATTCGGCGGCGCTCGAGAGCGGGAAAGGCACCGTTGGCGAAGGAGCCGTAAGCTCGGCACGTACGGGTCGCGACCGCTCGACTTTCGAGCCGTCGTCGGCCTCTTTGAAGAGGCGATGATCCTCGCCGATCCCCGGCCAAGGGCCAAGGGCCAAGGGCGGAGGGCGAGACGATCGGACCGGCCTCGACGACACCTCGGGCCCGCGAAGGCGGCGAGAAGAGGCCCGGCCGTGTCGAGGGAAAAAACCGTGTCGGGTAAAGAAGGAGAAGGTGGATCGGCGCGCTATCGCGGGGAAAGCGTAAAAGCGCACTTAAGAAGGAATACGAGTAACGGGAGTTTATTCGGCGCGATCGTAGCGTAGCGCTTTAAAGGAGGCACGAGGGAAAGGAGCGACGAGGTCCGGGTCGAGGAGAGGCGCAAACGGCCAAGTGGAAATTACAGGGAAAAACGACGAGGCGAGTAAATGGAGCAGGCCGGAGCGGGATTCGTGGAAGCGCGGACGCATCCCTCGTAGGATTCGGCCCGCGTATCTGGAAGCTGCTCCTCGTCGAGGTCGAGGAGGAGCGCCGAGAGAGGACGAGCGCCCGGAGGAGCGACCCGACCGGCACAACCTGTTATGGGACACGGCCGAGATTTTGACCCCGCGATGACCCGACCGACGTCTCTGTGTCGGCTCGGACGCGGAAGAGCGAGCTAATGTCGGCGACGCGCAATACGGACGAAACTCCGAGCCGCCACGCGCCTTCGAGGGCCGGGGGACACCCGATGCCCGCGGTGACCGACGACCTTGCCCCCATCCCCGATCGACGCTCTCCGGATTTACCCGGCCCTCCCTGCCATTTCTGGACGTCCCCCTCGAGCGTCCCCCTCCGTGCCCCGTCTTTCTCGCCCCCTCCCCCGCGACCACTCCATTTCTTTGCCCCTTCTACGCTTTCCGCGAGTCGCTCAAAAGTACGAAGATACGATAATACCATTCTTACCGTTCCCATCTCCGGGATTCGTGCGACTCGCTCGGCGCCCCGCCTACGTTTTTGGCCGAACCTCGTCGAATTTGTCGAAGACTTACCTGCTCGTGCTTCTTGAGGTAACTCAAGCGCGGGAAGGTCCTGTCGCAGAACTGGCAGGGGTAGGGGGCGGCGGTACCGTTCCCGTCGGCGTTTGCGCCGACCTCGGCGTCGACCTCCGGCTCCGAG
Source organism: Ampulex compressa (assembly GCA_038496175.1). Lineage (NCBI taxonomy): Eukaryota > Metazoa > Arthropoda > Insecta > Hymenoptera > Ampulicidae > Ampulex > Ampulex compressa. Next base: position 33,614 of record JBCFXI010001355.1, on the reverse strand, counting down.
GGGAAGCTCGCGGACGTCGGCGTGGCACAGGAGGAGGGCGTCTCGCCGCCGCTTCGCCGAGACGTTGGACCGCCATCCTCGCTCTGCCAGGACGAACTCCCGGTTCCCAGAGCCTCTGTAATCGACCAAATCCTCCGTCATCTCGGACGTTCGCGCAGCGATCCTGTGCGAAAAACCTCTCTTTTCCAACCTCTCCCGGGCTACGAGCAAACGGTGATTACGTGCCTGGAAGCGGGAGAATATCGGCGGTACTTTATTTCGAAGTACCAGTATCGCGAACCGATCCCTGTATAATTCGCTCCGCACTCGACGATGCACGCTCGAGAATATCGAGAGTACGACGATGTCGACGGGCCCGTCGATCGTCTCTCTATTCCCATTCGTCATTCCCGTTGTACTTTGGCAGATACGGGACGAGCGGGTGTTTTGCGATCGGACGAAATACAGCGCCGAATTGATTTTGGCGTCGCCAAAGATTCGCGTAAAAAACGATCCGCCGATAGACTTCGAAAGCGCAAGTCCTCGTCGACGACAGTGGCGTAGTCCTCGTGCAAAAAGTTGGCCATCCCTCGGTCGGTGGTCGGGCTCTAGGCGAGCCACGATCGGTCGTCGGCACGATATCGTTACGAAACTCTTCCAGTCGGATGACCAATCCGCGACTCCCGAAGAAATCGCCTTTTTTCGGAACTGGTTTACGAAATGTCGTAAGAGAGACCAGTTTCGTAAGCGACCTTACGAACTCGCGGCGTACATATGCGAGCATTACGAACCCGTCGGACCTCACCTCGGCCGTTATACGGCCCTTTAGGTTGTTTTCGTAACGAGCACGCCGCGAAACTCGTACCATTAACCCGAGAGCTGTCGGGAAGGACGGTCGAGGATCTTCGGGGACTGGTCTCCGAAGGAAGGACGCACCGCCCGCTGTCCTCGGAATCGAGCGATTACGCGTCCTTACGAGCCGCCGCTCTGCAAGGTGGTAATCCTGCTCGTTCTCGGAGCATCGACGCTCGCTTCCGCCAGCCGACTCGGAACGTTGGACCGTTCTTCGAGCGATTCGTTAAAAAGATCCGAGACTCGCACCTCGAGTCCACTCGTTAACGGTTTAACTTTGATCGCGGTGTCCGAGGTCATAGGCGTGGCAGGCGCCGTCAGGAACTCGGAGTTGATCGGCGGAAGCGCGAATGGCGTTCGTAGGTTTTCGGAACGTAGAAATTCGAGAGGTCGGTTCGAAGGAAGTCGGGGACGAAGTCGCTCGAATAATTTATAATTGTCACGAATGAGGACTCCCACCGTCGGATAGAGCAAAGTGGCGCGCATCGGGCGTAAACGGTGGAAATGACTCGGCTAGTTGGCCGTTTCCTCATTTGTCGGTGCCACGTCGGATCGACACCCACCAGTCGATTTAAGAGATTTTGCGGAATCTCGTTGGCACGGTAGGCGCATGCCGGCTCTCAACCAGAGCCACCAACTCGGCCGAGCAACGTCGTCGCCGGATCATGCCGGATCACGCGCCCCCCCGGATCTTCCATCCATCCTCGAGAAGGCGCTTAGAATCCGGCCTCCCGATTACGTTCAAATTTTCTTCTTCACCGCCGGGCCGAGAGAGAGAGAGAGAGAGAGAGAGAGAGAGAGAGAGAGAGAGAGAGGACGATTCGCGTTGAGAGTTGACGCGTCGAACCAAAGAGTTTTGCGTCGCCAGGAGCACCGTGCAACATCGCGAGGGAAACTCTTTATCTGCGATAGACGACGTTCGAGTCGGATCTTTCGAACGAAAATCTGAGCACGCGTCCACTCCGCCGCCGCGTTAGCGCCCGAAAGTAGTACGAGCGTCCGCTTCCATTTTCTTCAGTCCCGGGAGATGCAGGCGTTAATGAGGAAGTACTCGATGATGCGACGGCCGGAGCTCTCGAGAATACGATCGTTCCAGGATCGCTGCCTCGATCGCGGTACTCGGTCATCGACGGAACGCTCATCTTCGGATGTTGCGAGATGTTGTCGGGACGTACGGGAGGCGAAGACGCGAAGGCATGGATTCGAAATTCCACGATAGGGCGATCAGGTGTTCCCGGTGTGTATTGAGTAACCTCTCCTGCGTAGGCATCGAGGCACTCGCCCAATTGGCATCTCGCATGACTCACGCGCCGTCTTCGAGGGGTGCAGAAAGAGGCACAGGAATGGACCGTGCGACGGATCGGTGCGGCCAATAAATATAAACCGAGCTTGCTTCGGTCGAGAGGAGAGGAGAGGAGAGGAGAGGCGAGAAGAGAGGTGAGGGGAGGAGAGGAGGGAAGAGGAGCGGCACCCAGCTGGCGCTTTCCTCCTTGCTCGATTCGCGCGACGTGCCGAGAGAAAGGGGCTCGAAAGAGCTGCGCGATCGAGTAGTGGTGGACGGAGACTCGGACTTCCACGCGGATGATCCGAGGTGCGAACGCCGTCCATCGCCGATGAACGACTTTCGGCGTAATACGCGCTTCCCGTGGCTGGGAAGCCTACCTCTGAACGGTAAATACGCTTTAGGCCAAATTACTTTAGTGGCCGTTGGCTTTTTTGGAGGGATAAGCGCGTAGCTCGAAAGCAAAGCTCTCGAAAGGGTAGAATGCAGGCCCCGCTCCCGATTGGAATGTCCAGGTCGTTCGATCGAAGGCCTCTCCATCGGCCCGACGTCGAATCCCCGAGTTTGCGGTCGGTGCGCGGTAGAAAAAGGTAAAGAGGTGGTTCGAGGGCGAAGGCTCGCTCGGGCCGAAGCGTTGGGAGTCGAAACGTTGGTCCACCACGCCGTTAGCACCATGGCCCTCCGAGGTGGTTTTATTTAGAGTGTCCGATTCCGTCCAATCAGCGGCGATGTGTCATCGGCGCGAAAATAGGCGCACTTAACACTGGCAGCTCTTTTCTGCGACCTGCCGATGCCAGCCGTATTGCATCGTGTTTTTATCCACCGAGGAATACGTCGGTGTTTGTGCTGGTGCAGCCCGCGGATAGTGTTGTCACCTCGTGCCCGCGCTATTTATAGGACCGTTCGACGACGCTTATTAATAGGGGCCCGACTTAACGCCTTCGTTAATTGTGACTTATGTACGTGCGCGAACTTTGAGGACCGCGCCGGTTAGCGGAGATTTTCGAACCGCCAGCGGCCTAGCCCGACACGATCTTCTCTCTCCTCGACATCCAGACGCGTCGATTCGAAAGATCGCGGTGGCGCTACTCGGATCGATCCTCCTTCCTGCTACCTACGAAATAGCATTCCGGCTTCTAGACGCTCCTTCACGATCCTTCTCCATCCGCACCGTTGGACGTGCGCGACCTCGAGCTCCGCGCGTCTCACGCGGAAGATCGAATCTTATCGCTTTAGGGAACATCCTCGCTGGACGAAAAATAGATGCTCGAATATCGAGAGAAGGAACGGTCGACGGACGGAAATGGAGATGAAAAGGGCACGCGTCTTTCGGGGAAACAAAGCGAAGGGATGGGACGTGGAGAGACGAGAGAGAGAGAGAGAGAGAAAGTAGGGAAATTAAGCTCGCACCTTTCGATTTATGTTGCTCCTCCTGCGAGGGCTCCTTGTGGGCCTGTATCTTTCCAATCAGCAACTCGAGCCTCGAACTGTTACCCTTGAACAGCATTCTGGACCTTTCGTGCACCCTCGAGGTTAGGTCCGCTCACGGAGTTTGGGCACTACCCATGGATCTCGACGACGTCGCTGTCACCCGTCACCGCGACCTCGCGATTCTCTTCGGTCGGACGTCTTCGGCCCTCTCTCGCGATTCGCCCGAGCAAAATACGATCTCGATCTCCACGTCTATTCGCACGGATGGAAATCCTTCGAGGCAGTCCGAAGTCACCGAGGAAAGATCGCGGAATATTCCCTGGCGCCACGATCCTCCGCTCGGTCTTCGCGATTCCGATTCCTGGTGGAGCGACGACGCGACCCGAATAGCGAATCGAGTCGAATCGAGTCGAACCGAGCGAAATCGAGTAAAATCGGGCGAACGGAGCGATCGCGAAGACGAACGAGCGTGTAGGGTCTTGGAGAAGGGGGACGAACGCCGTTACCCCGACGACGATCGATCCAATCTTGACCGTTGAGCGTCGAGAGCCGGAATCGGTGGCTCGCTTCGCCCCAAGGGTTGCGCGATCAAAAAGATCGAGGGTAAGCTCGCGCACGAGTCCGAAGATCCACTGGTAGAATCGAATCGGGCGGGCGACACGATCCGCTCGACGGACACGCGAGCGTTGGGCAGGAACGGTGAGCGTAGAAAGATAAGGGCGAATATCTCGGCGGCGATGAGGCACCGCAACCGCGGCGACCCTCGATTCTCGCTCGATCCTTCGGCTCCGAGGGTCGTCGTCTCGGGGCTCTGCGCGCCCAAGCGGGCGTTCTCCGCTCGAAAATCCGTTCGATGGCACGAGATTCGGCCGAAATCCGCGTGACCGCGATGCGCGAAGGATCGCGCGGAATAAACCGACGGACGGTTCGACGGAGGACGCGAGCGAAGACGAAGCTCGAGGAAGAGGGAGGGCTAGCGGTGCGAGGATCGATCCTCGCTCGATCGTTCGATCCTGAGGACTGGCATCGGCGGTCCGTCGATCCGTGGCCGAGACGAGACGAGCCGGTCTCTAACGCGCACTAACGGGGAACCCACCGTGACTATTATCGCGCACGATGCAAACGAACGCACCGAGTCCTCCTCCTGAGCAAAAGAGCGGCGTACGTGGAAAGAGAAGGGACCTCGAAAGCCGCGTGAGAGAGGCTAGGGAGTCCCCTGGGAAACCAGCCACCGCATTGGACGGTAGGCGGGATCGCACACTAACGAGTACACCCACCTTCCGACTGCCACCGGCACCTATTTAACCTTTCATCCGGCTCCTTCCACCTAATCCACCTATGTGTCCATACGAGCCGTTCCTACCGAGGAATACACTGCCCTTTCCTCTCCTCTCCTCTTCTCTCCTCTCCTCTCCTCTCCTCTCCTCTCCTCTCCTCTTCTGCCCTCTCCCTCCTTTGCCCTGCGCACCTCACCGATCGTTCTCGTTGTCTTCCTACTTCGCTCTTAACCTATTGTCCGCAAATTTATCGATTCGAATCCCAAAGACGTACGAGCGCCTAAAATCTTGCGCCGCTTCACGGACATCGCCGTGCATAGGCTTCGGTGCGACTCGGCGAAAAAAAACGAAACTACCGATCCAATTTGCACGCACATCTCGCATCGGATTCAAAGGACGTTTACTTTGTAGCGAAATTACAAAGTGCTACAAGGAGGTAGCGCGAAGAATCTGTCGATAAAACATCGTGAATCGGACATCGAGAGTCGAGGTTTGTTTTATCGAGTAAAAGTGGCGCGGCGACGCGTCTCGAACGCGATGGGTCGAGTCGCGAAGGATCGCGGGAAAAGTCTTTGGGCCGGAGGAACCGAGGTGCGTAGGGAGTTTTGGGAAGGCGGTGGAAATAAAATGAGGTACCGCGGGGCGGGAGGGGGGTGGGGGGTGGGGGGAGGGAGAAAAGGGCTCGGGTAAAAGAAAGCGAGGCACGAAGCGAGACCCCCCGTATGCCCTGTGAAATCGCGCGGAATGGATTCTCACACACGGCTGGAGCTCTGTACCACCTTATGGGGCCCGCGGAGAGACTCGGCCGGGTCCTATGGCTCCCTATGGGGAATCGCATAAGGTGTGCCTCTAACCCGTGCCGGGTCCAAACCTCGCGAGTGCCCACCCATTGCGATTATTTATCGGCGTTACGATCGGCGACGTTAGGTGGTCCGCTTCTCGCTTTTCCCCCTCAGCGATCGGTTCCCAGCTAACGCGCGGAGCATCGCCAAATTCGCCCGATTTTTGTCTTCATCGCCAGGCGCGTTGACGCTCGCGAGGGGTGTCGAGGGAAAGGACGATCGCGGAGATATCGTCGCGATCGCTCGGATTCGATGGTCTCGTCTTCGTCGCTCCTTTCGGTGCGATTTTCGTAACTGGCCCTACTTCCGACGTCGATCGCGAAGCATCGAAGCTTCGGATACGCTCTTCGCGAGAGACGTTCGGCTTTTCGAGAAGGACTCATTTTTGCCGAAGGCGCACGCACTTCTTGCGGCGATCTAACACAGCGACGTTTCCACGGGCTTGCGGTATCGGCTAAGCACGATCGATGCCAGAAGTGGACCGAATCATGCAAACGAGGGCTGGCCGATGGCGAAACGAAAAGCGTGCAATCGCATCGGTGCGCGACAACCGGGCAAAAAGGTGAGTCGCCACCTCTGGAGATCGCCTTAGGTACGCGCGTCTCCGCATTCTCGAGCTGCCTCCGAGAGCCGCTGGTCGTGCCACGGTGTTAACATACTCCATCGACACTGACCGATTTTGCATCGATATACGTATCCTCCAATTCCGGCCGCCCCGTCTATTCCAGACTTTTACACCTCCTTCGCGAAACGCATCGGAGAAGGAAGGCGTACAGGTAAGGATCGCTGGTTATCTCGAGCACTTGCCCCGACTTTCCTTCCTCCATCGGTTGCGAATCGAGTGGATCGTTGGTCGTCTTATCGAAGAAATTCTTCAACGGCTCGCTCGTGTATATCGCGTTTACTTCCCGAATGAGGCGTAAATACTCTAACCAAAGCGAGTGCACGGCGGTTGCTCGAGGAGTTGCAACGGTTTTAGACTCCGTTCTTTGGCCTCTGGTGCGTGGCGACGAGGAAAGTCAGTCTCTTTGGCGGAACGTCGAGAAAGGCGAAATGGTTTTTCCTCGACGAGCCACTGACATTGAATTAATCGCAAAGCCGGTCGCCGATGAGCGCGAACTATTGGAACGGAACGGCGAAAGGGTTTTCAAAGTTGGCAAGTTTAAAGCGAAGCCGGTCGTTCGTTCGACTTGCGCGAAACTATGCGAAACTTCCCGGTAAATGGCCCACGTGGTTTTCCCTGCGTTATGGCGCGCCGGGCCGAGATTCGATCCCCGACTTTGCAAACGAATCTTGCGCGGAAGAAGGCACATGGGAGATCGAGATCGAAGAATCGACGAAACGATCCGTTCGACCAGGGCCACGGCAAGAGCCAGCGTGAAACGCGATAAGCGAGGGACTGCGATTCCGGGTCAAGGACAAAGTTGAGAACGAGTCGGTCGATACGCATATAATACGTGGAAACGTCTAACGATAGGCCCGATATTCCATTTAACGCGTGCCTCGTACATCCTGCGAGGGGCAATCCGTCTTAAAGCGGCAAGTCCTAAATTATAATATAAAAGCTCGGCGGTCGATCGAAAAGCAGGAGCTAGGAGGGTTGTGCGGAAACGCGTGGTGCGATGCATGGAGGGAAAGGACGCTGGGGGCCGGAGAGGCGGCGGATAGGAAAAATGAACTGACCTAGTCGAGGCGCCGCCGTCGGGTCGCGGGTCGCGGGGCTGCGATGTGTGTCGCGTACGTTGTGGGAGGCACCTTAATAAAGCGCATGTGCAAGCGGCACCGGTCTTTCGTCGCGATCGACTCCGCCTACGCCGCTCCCGTGCCGCTCTCCTAATGCACACGTTTTCCCTTCTGTATCGTTCACACGCGCGCCGCGCGACCTGAATCGCGCGCTTCGCCCTCCGGCCACCCACGCTTAAGCCTCCTCCACACCTTCCGATACTCCCTCCACTCGGCCCGACCGGGCACGCAAGACGCGGAAGCGCCACGCGCGATTTCATTCATAGTTCCGATCGTACCTACGAGCCTTAGGCTGCGTGCACAAGCGCCCGTTGCGGGCTCCGGAACTCGAGAACGATACGGAGAAGGTGCCGCGAGAATGGTTCGAATGCAGGATATCGAGAGAAGGGACGAATCGCGAGATATCGATTCGAGCTTCGTCGCGATACTATTCGCGATCAAAAATAATACGCTGCGGAGTTACCAAAGCGCCTCTCGATGAGGAGCGCAAATCGAAACGCGTCGGGACATTGGCTCCTCGTAAAAACGATGTAAACGGGTTTCGGAGAGGGATAAAGAAGAGATCCATCGTAGTGGCCTGCTCGGTACCTCGAGGACCGAGAAAAACAGTACTCGTAGTACGAGGTGGAAGCGCGAGGAAGCGCGGTGCTGGCACCAAGGATAAAGGAGCGATACTTTGAGACGCTCCTCGCTTCTCCGGCTTAATCCTCTCTGCACGTTTTTTGCGTGGAAACTCCTTGCAGGGTGCAATTTGCGAACGCCTGTCCGACGCGGGGCTTCGGGCCGATGATCGCTGCCCGTCAAATATAAGTAAAGGAATGGTCTTCGTGTCCGAACGTTCGGGCGGGGAGGATTGGGAGGGTCGCGGGGGAGGGCGGGGGAGAGGAGGGACGTCGGGCGGTTTTTATTCCGCCGCTCCGTGGCTAAAGGTACGCGCCCGACAAATTCGCGGCAAATCGGCGACTCGGCTGTCGCGCTCGGGGCGTAAAATCGGCTAAAGAGGCAAGGGCACGTCGAAGCGGCGCTCTGCGGTCGAGGGATCACACGGAGACCGGCGGAATCGGGCCGGTCGGGCCGCAGGCCTGTGAGAACGCGAACGAGCGGACCGTATTGCGGCCGTTCCTTCCTGAATTTATTAGATTGAAACGCTCCCACGCGGCCGAGTCGGCGGTCCCCGTTGCTAATCGCACCCTCTTCGATCCTCGACGCTTTCACGATTTCCTCCCGGCGGGGCCGGTCATTTCTGTAAAACGATATTCTCGATAGCCACCAGAAAAGCGGCGCGGCCGAGAATCGATTCGATTCGCTCGCGGGATCATCGCGGGGCATTCGTCCGAGTGTTCTCCAAAATTAATAGTCAGCTCGGCGACGAGATACGATAGGAGGGATAGAAGGATTTGCCGAGTTTGAAAACTAAACGTTGCGCGAGTAGCGATAATCGATATAGCGAAGGATAAATAGACGAGCAGGGAGGATCGACGACTGTTCGAATTTCCACCAAACACGGTTGAGCACAAATTCGTCCCGCGTCGTTTGGATAGGATGAAAGAACGTCGAGCGTAACGAAAAAGTCGATGAGATGGACGGGAAGCGGAGCGTTATCGGGAAAAGTCACGATTATCGGCTAGGAACAACCCGTATATCCGGTTAAGAAGGATATCGGAAAGACGATTTTCCCGGTTACTCACCGCGCTCGACCGCGTTGCTTATCGCGGCTCGACAAATAGACGTTCTTAAATCCGGCGAACAAAGTATCGATTCTAATCTGCCTCGCGTCCTACCAGCCTTACCGGGGAGAGGGGAGTTTACTTTGGCACTGGCAAACGCGCTGTTTATTTGCGTATGACGCGGCCGGATATCGGACAGGGACGTGTCAAAGTACGGGAACATTTCCAGACAGCGCGGCGACCAGGCGAGCGGTACTCGTCGAGTTGACGGATTCGCGCGATTCTGCCCCGCTCCTCGCGGTCGAGGCGCAGAGCCATAAAACTTAAATTTGTTCGCGGATACGCGACTCGAGAGATCGGAGGATGGTGCGAGGCCGCAATGGTTTCGGCCGGCTCTCGAGATGGCAACGGCCCTCTCGACGAGCGATCGCACTCGCCTCGACGGGGCTCGGGAAGAGGACAAGGCGGTTTTCCCGGGACGGTTCGCGCGGATTTGGATAGGTGCTCCCGCGGGCCAACCTCGGCGAAAGGCGGTAGCGGTCGGCGGTAGTGGCCGGCGGCTCTTCGAACGGAGGCAGCGCGCGTAGCCGAGGAGGAGGAATCGCCGGCGCGGAGAGAGCCGGACGCGGGCGAGATCCAGGCGGAGAAACGCTGGCCGATTGCGGGGATACATCGCGTCCGTCAACGCGGTAAATTTAAACCTGAATGGAGTTCCAGCGAGGTCGCTTCCGGGCGGGCCCGAGGGTAAGTTTCGCCGCGGAGAGGAAGCGTCCTGACCGGAAGCGGCTACCCTCCTAGACGGTGCACCCTCGACGTGGTTTATCTTGCCCGCCATCTTGGACCTCCCAGACCCCGTCTTCCTTCCCCGTCTTCCGAAGCGAAAGCATCGGGCCGAAGGCGAAGGCGAACGCGAAGGCGAAGGCGAAGGCTTTACGACTCGGAATTAGTGGCTAAAGACGGGAAGCTCGCCTTCCGGAGCACTAATTAACGGCCCAGAGATACGCGCCGGCCTCTACGCCTCGCCACTCTCGGACCGTCGTTTTTCGGGAAGGCGACTCGACGTGGCGACGAGCCGCGATCCCTCGCTCGCCCCTTGCGCGCCTCCGACTCTTCGATAAGGAACTCCATCCTCGCCGTTCCGGAGAGTGGGCCGGCGTTGCGCTTCTCGGGTGGTCGATCGACCGGCCGACCGGTCGACCGGTCGATCGGTCCGGATCGTAAGGTAGGATCGCGTCGGTCTTATTAGGGCTCGCCACGGTCGGTGCTTCCGGTGGGTTAAACGAAGATGTTTCGAAAGTGACTGGCAGCTCTCGAAAGGCACCCCCCGGGTGGCGCGTCGAATGCCTCGCCCTCCGGCCCCGCTCCTCCTCCATCGTTTTGTCAGCGCACAAATTACTTTTTCATCCTTTTTCGCCTTTTTCGCCGCTCCCAATGGGGATGTTTGGAAATTCCGGTAGCGTGCCACCGACGAGAGGTAGCGACCACCCCTCGCGAAGAAAATCGGCGAGCGAGGCGCGCCGACACCTGCCGCTGTCCACGAATCCGTAGTCCGATGTATTTCCGAAGGAGGGGACGGATTTTATCGAAGCGCCAGTGGCCACGAGCGGGTAGGACCGAGCGTTCTCCAATTCTCGCCGATATCGTACGCTTCGCGTACGGTAGCGCGCTTCTTCGGGACACGCCCGGTCGTTCCTTTCCCTTTTGCGTCCCCTCTCCCCCGCAGAGCTCGGCCCTCTGGCGCACCCTTGGGGGGACGCGACTCGGCGCAAACTTTCTTATCGTTTGATGAATTTCTCACGGATGCCGAGTTTGGGGCAACGATGACGATCAACGCCTAGATTCGAGGCGATCGCGAAAACTATCGCGGACGGAAGGGACTCGGTTGGCGCGACGAAGGTAAAGGAGAAACCTAAGAGAATCGTCCTAAAGGAAAATGCGCCTTCACCGATGCGTCGTTTAGGCACGTAGGATCGACACGCGCGAGAGTGGCTTTCCGATCTTTCGATCCGGGCCTACTTGGAACGCGTAGCAAACTCATTTATTTTTTACGCCAGCTCTCCCCTACAAAGAGCCGCACCCCCTTCCGAATCGCGTCCTCGCTCTCCATTCTCCTTCGACGCGTCGACCCTCCAGAGCCGACTTTTTGTCCTCCTTGCCGGTAGCGCGCCGACCACGAGGAGGTCAGCCGGGTGAACCTTAATTCGTTGGGGGCCAGGGTATCGCGGCCAACCGAGGGGATAATCTCGAGGATTCGACGAAACCACCATCCGTCATCGGGGCCCGGCCGACCGTTTATTATCGGCCAGGCATGTCGATGAACCCGGCTATAGTCTATCCTAAACGTCCGTAAATTTTCTTCGCGATGCCCGTCGGGGGTAGGGGCAAAGTCAAGATCGTACTTTACAACGGAGAAGCGCTCGAGTACTTCGAGCGCAACGAAGGGCCGTTTAAGGACGTTCGCGTTGTTCCACGATGGTTTCCAATCGAGGACGCGCGACTCGGCCCCTTCCGCAGGAACGAGGAGGAGCGTGTCCAAATGGGTATTTACGCGGGCGCAAGGACCAAGGGGGCCACGTGCCCTCGGGCACGCTTCGACTCGAAACCGGCGGAGTACGTCGAAGCCGAGGATCAGCTGCCTCCGGTAGCGACTTACACGCCTCGCCTCGCCTCGCCTCGCCTCGCCTCGCCGCGCGACTCGACTCGCCTCGGTGCACGAGCATCGTGGCTGGAAATAAAGAAACCGCGGGTAAAAACCACCCGACGAGACCCTGGCCGGTTTCGTGCATACACGCTGGCACCTGCCCGCCTCGCCGCGGTTTAGGCCCGATCGAGCAGAACCCAGCGGATCCTTTCGGTTTCGCTCTCTTCCCTCCCAACGTCGAATCCAACGCGCCGGACCTTTCCGAAGAAAGTTTCCCAAGGCACGCCGATGTCTTGTCGCATCGACGAGACACTTTCACCCGGCCCAGGAAAGTGTAAACGGCCGACTTTGTCACGCCTTTTTTTTGCCCTCCGCCAGGCGAATCGCGAAGCGCTCGCCGATCTCGGAACGCTTTTTCCGGGCGAGGATGAAAGAACGTCGAGGAAGAGAGGGGGGCAGGATCGAGAGGAAGGAGAGGGCTCTCCTCCCGGGCAAGCTCCTCGCGGTCGAACCGGAGGCCAGAGCGAGGTAGGCGGTGGACGAGGCGGAGAGAGAGAGAGAGAGAGAGAGAGAGAGAGAGAGAGAGAGAGAGAGAGAGAGAGAGAGGACGCGAAGGTACGGGCTCTTCGCGAAACTGCGCGGAGATTTTTCCGGCCGATCTCTCTCGCCTCGTGGGGTGGAGAGAGTCCGGAAAGGGTGGAGGTTAACGAGGCGACCGTATCGACTTAAACGTCGCAGGTACGCCGGGCCGATACTACTTGTTGCTTCCGCGTGCACGTAGGATTCCACGGGACTTTGAGCGGCGATTCCACCTTGGCGAGTCCCTTGCCCGCCTACCGAAAACGATTCCTTTGGAAGGTACGCGCGAGCCCCGACGACGAAGAGAGGCCACGCGTTAAAGAGACGTATCCCCTCGTCGAAGGGTCGAGAGACGCCGCCGCGAAGCCGGCGATATCGAAAAAATTGCCGCGAGGCTCTTCGTTGGAAGATTAATCGACCCCGCTCGTTCGACGCTTCCCGTTCGATGTTTTATTCGAATCTGCCGGGCTCCCGGATGCTCGTAGCGGATGGGATAGGTGGGACGAAAGAGTGGCCGAAGAGCGTAGCAAAGGTACGGCAGGAGGAGGAGGAGGAGGAGGAGCTGGAGATAGGCAGTGGCGCGAGAGAGATTAAGACGTCACGTACAGGCCGAGGGACAAATGCACCGCGTAAGAATACGTGCAGGAGCGAGCCGAGCACACCCAGGGAACCCGAAGAACCAGCCGCGCTCGTGCCGCGGCCAACCCGTTTCGGGCAGAACCCTCCGCCGCGAAGCTCGATCGGGATCTCGCATACCTGCTTGCCCGCCTGCCTCCTGCCTGCCTCCTGCCTGCCTCCCGCCTGCCCGGCCGACTGCTCGCCCGACCGCCGAGTCGCGAGTACGGGCCTCGCGATCGCGACGGAGCGCGATGCTAGGAACGGAGCCTTTTCTTCGATGCTCGACATCGGACGATAGCCAACCATCTTCTCGGCGCGCCAGAAGCCCGAGTTTGAGCCGCGATCGGCCTGGAAAGGTTTCGATAAAGCCAAAGGTATCGCGCGCGCCAAAGGCGATGTCTTCGCAAATCGAGCGGTAATCCGAAATTCGGAAGGGATCCCCGCGGGCCTGCGCGGGAGGCGGCCCGAGAAATTCCGCGGCGTGTTTCCGTGTCTTATTCATATTCATGAAGACCGGGCTTTATTTCTCGTAGGGAGAGAGGAGCGGGGAGGAGGGAGGGGGGAGGGGGGGGAGGGTGGGCGCGTGGGTGTTGGAAATGCCAACGAGACGACACTGTCCCCCGTGTCAGCCGGCGGGGGGCCGCCGATTGCCGGGGTCCGTAGGGGCCCCGCACCTCGAGGTGCGCGCGGGCCGTGAGAGTCGACGCGTTCCTCGAGGGCCGGCGGACCCCCGCGCGGCGCGAGCGGGGCCCCCGCTGGGCGCTGGTACCGTGCTAACCGTCGTGTCATTGTCGCGAGCCACACCGTGGAGACGTTTATTCGGGAGGGAAAGATCCGCTTCCTCGGCGTTGGTCGTGCTCGATTAATTTACTCCTAGCTCTGGGTGCGTGCGCGGCTCGCTCCCAGCTTGGCCCGTGGAATTTCTCTCAACGGCCGGTAATGTCCTTCGCGAAGGTATTTAACGCGCGTTCCGCATTCCTTTTTCTTCATTCCCTCCTTTCGAGGGCGCGCGCCGATAGGAGCGAAATGGAGAAGAATCACTCCGGCTCGATATGGAGGCAGAGGAAGCGCGCGCGTGAGAGAGAGAGAGAGAGAGAGAGAGAGAGAGAGAGAGTGAGCAGGGGGGGATGTCGGGCCAATGTCCGTGGTCGATTTCGAATACCTTACGTCCAGAATAATTTGGTATCGTAGGACGGAGCGAAAGGCTGCGCGACGTCGATGAGAACGGAGGTATCTCTCGAGTCCAGGAAAATTTAGCACCGTATCGTCTAGGAACGAACCGTGACGATTCGGCCGTGAAATCTCAGAGGCAGCACGGCACGTTTTCCGTGGGAGCAGAGCGAATCGTACGCGAAGAGAGGGAGGTGACGAGACAATGGATGGAAGAAAAGCTCCGCGCGCCGAGCACGCCGACGGAGTGTGGGAAGAGTCGGTTCTGCCTCTCGCCGGATGAATATTCCGTTCCTTCGACGCGTACCATCTTTTTGCCGATTACCGCCATCACCCTCGTCGCCCTCGCCCGACATCCCTCGCGCGAAAAGGGCCGCGCGCCAACTCGCGACGAGACGACCACCCACCCCCTCTCGTCGCCGATAATCGCCGGTTCCGCCGAAGCTGATCGATGGCCGACGAAGGACGAAGCGCGCGAAGGAGAGGCCGCTTCGAAGCGGCCGTGGCTCGCGGAGGGCCGCGAGGCCGATGCGCTGGGGTGCGCGGGCCGGGGTGGGGGAGGGGAGGAGGGAGGGGGTTGTCGAGGGGCAGGCCGACGAGCAAGATCGGATGACGGAGCGGAGGTCTGTCGGGCTGGCGCATATCATCTTAAAGTTTAATCGAGTCTCGGTCCCGGGAGGGAGCGAGGCTGCAGCCAATCTTCCTCGACGCGGGCCCTCGGGACCTCGGGGTCCGTTCCTGCACCCTGCCTTATCCCCGACCTTCCAGCGTAACGAGCACGTTCCACCGACTCCCCGAGGATTTCTCGAATATCTCCCGACGCGACCTCCTTTCCCCATTTCGAGCATCGTCCCGGGCTTCGACGCGCCCTTATCCGTGGAGCTCCGATTCGGTTCGCAGCAGACTCGCGAAGGCACCGGCGAGTCCGTCCCGAGATCTCGTCCCGTCGTTCTCCTACGTCCAACGAACGGCTATCGAGTAGCTCTGTAGTAGAGGAGTAGCTGGACGGATCGCGAGGCTCCGCTCGAAAAAATCTGCTCGACCGTTGATTATGGCGCGAGACGAAAAACCTGGAATACGGAGTCGTAGCTGCGATCCATGTACGTTCGTCGATCTTCGCCCGGAAGATTCGTCGCTCGCAGCCGTTAAGGGCGTAGCGTCGGGAGGGTGCGAGTAGATCTCGAAAGTCGGCCGAAACTCGATGGTCCGTGGATTAACATTGGCTAACGGATAACGGTGAATATGGAACGCGTCTGGAGTCGAAATTAACGCGAGACGAGGTACGCCGGTGGTGGGTCGCCACCCTCCTCGCCTCTGCGCTCTCTCCCCCGGGATATCCGCCGTAACTCATCGAGAGCGAGCCCTCTTCTCTTCCACGAAAATGCCCTCGACTCGAAGGGAGGAAGCCCGAGATGCCGAATTAGTTGTAAATCTTTAAACTTCTTTGGACCGCTCTATCTCTCTCCCTCTCCCTCTCTCTCTCTCTCTCTCTCGCTCTCTCTCTCTCTCTCTCTCTTTCTCTCTCTCTCTGTCCCTCGTCCTCAAGATCCTATGCCCTTTCACCCGGCATATTTCCGTCGAGCGAAAGGATCGGAGCGCGTCGTTTAACGATCCCGATCGAGCAATTTCAATCGGGACGCTCCTCGATCCTCTTGCCGTTGCTCGCATTCGAGGACGACGACCGAGCTCGGGCTCCGAAGCGACGCGGCAGGATGTGCGTAGACCTAAAACGGAGGTAGCGGCCGCGCTTGGCGGTAGGCGAAGCGTCAACAGGTTAAAGGGGCTGTCGATGAAAGGAGGAAGGCGGCAAAGAAAGCGCGGGTCTGAAGGCTTCGCCGGGAGCGGAACCGCTGGTCGACGTAATTAAGGTGATTAACCGAAAGCGAGGTACCCGCAGCGTGGAATGGCAGCGCTCGAGGGCAGGGGGGCGAGTGGGGCGAAGGCGGGTGAGGGGGCGAATCGATGATTCCGGGCGGATGTTCTAAAGTTTCCAGGAAGGGTGAGGGTGGATCGGCGAATCGGCCCGTTTCGCTCCATTTCGCGGCGGTTAATGCCGCACTGGAAGGGTCACCGGTATCGGATGTCCCGCAAACGGGCGCACGACAATGCCCCCCTTCCAAGGGGCCAAGACCAAAATCAGCACCGCCCTTTCTTCGGGCCCCGCCACCTCCTCGGCCGCGCTTTTTCGCCGAACCGATCCCCTCCTCGCGCCCCCGCTCCTCGCTCCCCCCCCCCCCCTCCCCCGACCGGCCTTGAGGGAGACTGGGAAAAAAGCCGCGGCGGGTTTTTGGCGCTTTAATATAAGGTAGAATGGATCGTGCCCCTTTATGCGCCGGCGAGGGTGCGTCGCGAGGGTAAGCCGATGTACCCGCGAGAAGGCGGAGGCGGAGGGGAGGGGCGGGTGGAATGCGCGGTTTAAATCCCCGCCGAATGCTTCGACCAGCGCCGCGTTCTCTTTTTCGCGGAATCGAGCGTCGATTTTGATTTGGCCAATGCACCCGACAGGAGAGGCGGTCGAAAAGGGTGAGCGATTTGAAAGGGCGAGCGGAAGAAGGTACGCGTTTGGGAGGCGGGGGAAGGAGCGAGATGGAATCGCGTTTGGCGAAGGTCGGCGTAGAAGGGGGTGTAGGGGGGTGGGGGGGGTGGGGGCGTCTGGAGCCCTCGTGCCGTTCTCCACCGAGGAGGACGAGAAGGCGAAACACGATTCGTCCTCTGGCGGTCGTTCGGTTTATCGGAACGGAAGACGGAACTCTTTAGTTTCGATGGAAAGTTTTGAGAGCGAAAAGGGGGCCCTCGTGAGAGAACGCATCCACAGTGGTCGTCTATAGGTGAGCCAGGCCCCTTTCGTCCGCGGACCCTGGTGTCTTACGGGGGCGGTTTATTGTGGGCCACCCTTTGTACCCGATTCTATAACCCTTGACAAGATGATTGGGGTATCTGGTTTCGGCCTCGCAGGTGAATATGTACCCGTGGGTTAAACGTCGAAAAAACATGGGCTAGAATGACCATTTCTTTTTTGCGGCAATTACCCCGCCGAAAGCCGCCGGGGTAGGAGCATTTGACGGAGAAACGCGATGGAAGAGGAGAAGCGGCCCTCGGGATGGGTATCCGACAACCTCGAGCCCTCGCCGCTCGAATCTCCCCCGGCTCGCGTCCCCTGCCAGAAACGCGAGCCGATCGGAGAAATGGCGGAAATACGAGCGGTCGGATGTCAGGATCCGTGCTCGTCGGTGAGGAGAAATCGTTTCTAGAAGAATCGCGATGATCCTCGTCGAATAGGACGGGGACGAAGGACGAGGGTCGTCCAAGTTGGTCCACGAGTGTTCCCCGAAATGTTGGAGCGAGAGCTTGGCGGAATGGTGCCGAGGAAGGGCCGCTCGTGGTATCGCGAGAGCGCATTCTGCGGTGTACACGCGCGGTGGAAGCGGCGGGGCAGGGCAGGGTAGGGCAGGCCGGGGCAGGGCAGGGCAGGGCAGGGCAGGGCAGGGCAGGGCAGGGTAAGGCAAGGCAAGGCAAGGCAAGGCAAGGCAAGGCAAGGCGAGGCGAGGTGGCAGTGTCCTCGAGGGAGAGATGGAGCACGAAGCGCGGGAAGCCCGACCAATTGGCGCCCAGGGTGCATTTGCGTCTAATTCAATGCATTATACCTCCCCGCCCGTCTTCCAGCGCCTGCAGGAACGAGACCTTCCAGCGCGTTCCGTTTGGCCCTAACGCGCCGACCGGATCCTTCCGAAATCAACGCGCACGGCCCTTTCCTCCATCGAAAATTACTTCGATCGCCTCAGCCCACCTTCGATCCTCCGTATCCGACGTTTCCCTGGCGCCTCCGCGCTCCGAGCGCGCCGCGATATCAGCCTCGGCGTGGAATCTCGCGACGCCCCTCGAAAGGAGGGACGGGGATCGCGCGCTTCGAGAGACAAGGGAGTCGCGCGAATCGCTCGGCGATTTCCACCGCGCAAGGGACGATGGCACCGAGGCGTGTCGCGGCCAGAATGGTCGAGAGGGACATTTTCCCAAGGCACGTTCGATCGCGTAAGTTAGGGGGCGGTAAGCGTGCTCGCAAAGTAGCGCCGGCTATCTTCCGGAAATAAATCTCGGAGCTTAATATCAACGGAGAACTCGTTTTCGTGGAACGTGCTCGTTGGTTCGAGCTGATTTTCACGGTGCCTTACCGAAGGTCGTTCCGCCTCGGTGTTCTCCGCGTTTTTATCGATCACGGTAAGCGTTTTAATCGCTCGAAGACCGACGCGATCGTCGAGCGCGCAAATGGCGAGGACGAGCGGCGACAACTCGGAGACGATGTGCTGTCCGTGGATCGATGCAAATTCGAAGAGGGTAGGAGGGGGGATCGAAAAGAATGGGGACGTCCGCGCAATCTGGCGGATGGACGAAGGCGCGATGTCGGAAGGCGCCAAAGACGCGGTGGAAGGAGGAAGGTCGGCCGACGGAAAGGGCGAGGACGCGGCAAAGTAGAGGCGGAGGCGAGCTCGAAGGATCCTCGAAGGATGGCCAAAGGGCCGAGGGATCGGGCGTGGAACGATAAGAAGACACCCGCAGGTGTAATTATGATTACCGCAGTGCAGAGAAAGACGGAGTATTGCGGGGCTCGTATGGCAGCCGTGGGATCGTGGGAAATAGGAATCCTCGAACGGCACTTTGGCGTCTCTGGCTCTTGCTGCCGGCCGGCGCCGACCACCAACAATGCTGTTTTCCGATTGTTGGTCCCCTGGCCTTTCGCCGTGCCTTCCTCGTGCTCCGCGCGCAGGGACTCGACTCGACTCGACTCCACTCGATTCGACTCCACTCCACTCCACTCCACTCCACTCCACTCCACTCCGCGCCGCTCGCCACGACTCGACGCCAATCCTTACTTATTTCCGGCTATCGCGCCTTTCGCCTATCGGCCGTCAACCCGAGCCCCCGTCCCGCCTCGCGATTCACCCCTCGCGGACGATCGGCCCACACCGGGGACCTTCGGGAGCTTCCTCGCGAACCCCTAGGACTCGCCCAAAGCCTCGTTTCTCATCGATGCCGAGACGTTGAGTCGGCTTTCGTTTGAATCCGATCTTTGGAAATACACCCTGTTAAAGTGCCGACCAAAATACTCGGCGATTCGTTCGTCGAATCCGAGTACGGGAGTAGGTAGGCGAGGCACGCCGTGCCGGCCCCGGGAGGTACGCTCGAGGCGGACTCGGACGTCCCGCGTGAGGCGCGCGCTCCCGGCATCCCGCGTATCGGGGATGCCTGGGCGAGTACAGGAGTGCCTAGGCGATACGCTTCGCGGGGGGCTGGCCAGGCAGCTCGGTCGAGTTTTTCCAGCATGGACCCCATGGGTCCGCGCCACGGCACCCCGAGGCCTCGTTCCGACCTATGCTTTATACCTACCCGACCGTCGCTCCCCGTATCGCTACTCCGCCCTGGCCTGGCCTCCCTCGAACCTCCTCGCGGGCCTGACGAATGGCGCGAGCCGGGGGTAGGCGGTAAGAGAATACCGGGACATAAATCGAGAAGGTAAGTTTCGGCTGGCGGCATAACGCCGGGGAGGTGTCCGGAATGAGCTCGGAAGGCGATCGGAGACGGCCGAGCGATTACCCGGAGGGTCGTCGCTCCACCGAAGCGTTTCGGGGATCAATCCCGACGAGGGAGCCTCGAAGACGGCCGGATAAATCCTGGAGGACGGAGCTCTGCCACCTTTGAGAGGGGCGTCAACTTGGCGATTTTCGAAGCGACTTCTTCTTCTTGAGAAAAGTACGCGCGCGTTCTGCGGCTATGTAGGTCGATCGTACGTTCGATGCGCGCCATCCGCTCCCACGGTCTCGGTATTCCGCCCGGACGGGACGATCTCGAATGATCGTCACCGGGTCCAACGACTCGAATCCCTTTGCCCAAAACTTTGACTCTCTCCTCGTCGACTCGTTTGTTCCTCCTTACCTCCTTCCTTCGCCGCGCGCGAGGTAAGTGGCTCGTCGTCGCTTCACGCCTATGTCCCGCTCGAGGAACCGAACGTAGCGTCGCGCGAGCGATGTTATCGGCTTAAGTGCGCGTGGATTATCGTCCTATTATTAAATATATCGCCGTATACGTTGTTATCCTGCGACGATCGCAAAATCGTGTAACGCCTAGACGTGCGCGTAACGAGTACGCGTTGCGCGGCGTGGAACGAAAAACGAGTAAAGCGGCGCGGGGAGGAATAGAATCGTTCGATCCTGCCACGTTCCAGCTGCGCCGACGGAAAGATTCTTGGCTCCCAAGCATGGCGACCACGTTACGAACCGAGCAACATTGTGCTCCGTTTCTTATCTCGTCAAGGATACGCTCGTTAACGTTCTTTCACAACGATGCTCGATGCCAGGGATCTGTCTTTGCTGAACCACCCCGCGGACCCGTGCGTCGACCGGCGAAGTATCGCGAGGGCGAGGCCCGATCGTGGAGAGGAGAGCGGAACGAGTGGAGCGATCGTTCGAAAGGGCGATCCAAGCGGGATAAATTTCCCACTTACGATCCCAGCTTTTCTTCGCGCTAATTCGGCGACGACCCAAGTATTTTCGGATCGCTTCGAGCTCTCACCGACAACGCGGATAAGTCGATCGAACGACCGACGAGTCGTACATTCGCGGTGGCTTTACGATATGTACGAGGGGAAGTTTCGAATTCAAGATTGGATACGTGGTCGACGAAGACGGGGATCAACGTTATTATCGGTCATCCGATCGTTCCCGCTGTTTCGAGATTTTCACCCCGGGAAAACACGGTCCGGAACGATCTTTGAGGATCGAGCAAGATTGCCGGCACGATGTGTACGAACCTTAAGCAGCATCTTTGTACGCATCGTTCTTCCTCGCCTTATTGTCCCTTTTTCGAGGATCGAGCCTTTATCCATCATATTCTCTCTCGATTACGATCCGGGACGTCGAACCGAGTGCCATGGAGGTCTTGAAGCTCCAGTAGTGCCGATGATGATAAAAAAAGAGGCGCGAGAGCAAAAGAGGGAGAGGGAGGGCGAGCGCGGTAGACGAGGAAATAAAAGTGGACGGTGGTGGCAGGACGAGAGATAGCCGAAGGGCGGAGCGATCGGAGGAACGAGGCTTCAAAAAATATCCGTACGGAAGAGGACTATTCGCTTGGATCGTAATATCCGAAACTCGCATCGAAGAACACTACGAAATTGCAGCGCGGTGATCCGCACGGAAGACGCATCGAGCGGTTTCTTCGCAAACGGATATTCGTCTCGATCAATATATTTGGTAGAATATAGGGGATGAGCGCGCTAATACAATATTCGTACGGTCCAATAATTACGATTCGGGACGATGTAAAGCTATTTTTAAAAATCGACGCGGCGCGCACTCGAGTTATCGGAGTTTGGAATCGTCGCGCAGCCACCGGAGGCATCGAAGTGGTAACGAGTCGGGCGAACGCGCAACGGGGCAAGGTGAAAGAAGGAACGAGTAGGCGCAGGAGGAACCCGCGAGAGGGAAGAGTAGAGGAGGGCGAAAGTCGGTCGAGGCAAAAGAATAAGGAGGGAATGCGGGCGCAAAACTTTTAATAACGCGCACTTCCTGCTTCCCCCATTTGCAGCCCGTCCGTTAGTGCTTTACGAGCGGATAATTACGGAACGATACCGCCGCTAATTTCTGTGCAACATCTCCCTCCCCTCCCCCCTCGCTCTCCGTCCCTCTCGTGGAGGACGACCAGGAGCTATGGGAAGCTCCTTCGTGGTCCCTCTCTAAAGACGAGCGCAGCCGGCGACTCTGCGCAAACCGGTAGGAGAATGGAGCGGAGAAGGCCGAAGCGAGGTTTTGCCGAATTTTGGTTCCAGGACGGCACAGGTCCGCGACTCGATTTCGCTTACGCACGGCACGAGCACGATACTTCTCAACCGCGGTCTTTCTCGGCCCGTAATGCGTATTCAATTAACCGTAAGCGTTTCTCTGCGGTCGACACGTGGGCGTGCACGCATAACGCGCCTCGATTATTGCTCGGCCGGCGATGCACGCACGCAGCCACGCATGCATGCGCGGTGCATCGGGATGCATTAGGCCCGAGAAAGGCACGGTGCGGTGGCGGTAGGTACGCACTGCTCCTCTCGCTACGAAACCGAGCTTCCCCTTCCTTCGCCACCCCCTGCCCCTTCCCCGGCCGCCGACCCGCCTGGCTACCAAGGCAAAAGGGCAAATTGCTTCGATCCTTGTCTCAACTGCCCTCAAACCGCAATTGCCCGAGAGCCGACAATTAAACGGCGCGCGCCACGAGGAGATTTGCCCACCGGGGAATCTGCCTACGTGGCGCTATTGCCTCGCGCGTCTTTCCTCTTTCTCTCGCGTTTGGCCAATGCGTCGCGATTGGTCCGCGCCGGAGGACTCTGGAAGAGTCGAAGAGAATAGGCGCACACGCGTAGGTTGGAGCACGGCGAAGCTGCCTTGGCCGAATCCGTTGCGTAATTCTAGCGGAGGGTTATGGATGTGGCAATGCGTTTGCGCGACCACCTCGTAAGCCGTGCCTTTTAGAATTATAGCCGCGTATGTAAAGTAGGAGAGATCGCAACGCCGAGAACGGTACGCTCGAGCTGGAATCTCTTTTTCCTGCGCTTTCCTCCCCGACCAATACGGATCCATAGGATTATACGACGATATCCGCCGGCGCAGCCGTGCCTCTTCTATCGTAAATTCCCAGGTGCGCTCCGCTTATTGCTTTTCGCAACGTTAACGCGCTGTCGTGCATTTTTCGCGGGGAAGACGTAACCGGCCCTCCGCTCGAATCTTGGCTCGACGAGGTCTCGCGCGCTCTTAACCCTTTGCGGCCGGCGCGCTTCCAAGACGCGTCCTGGGAAATTCTCACCTCGCTTTCACTCGCCCACCGGATCGAAGGTGAAGAAATTATTCGGCGGATAACCGGCCCGTCACGGTAACCTCCGAACGACAGAATCGTACGAATAGAGCCAAAATCGTCCAAAGTCCAATGTCCCCGAACGAAAGCTTTCTTTATCATCGATGGATTCTCCTCTCGTCGGAGCCAGGCTCGAAGAGGCTTTCTTCGAAGACCCGGTACCACGATGAAGACGGACCAGCGAGGAATTGCGAGAGGGTGGCTCTCGACTTATCCTCATCGATCGTTATGCACGCGTATTTTTATTCGTGCCCTCGTTTCGTAGCGCGCGGGCGAGGCGAGTATCGCGCGTAGTTGTTATTATTATTATTATTATTATTATTATTATTATTATTATTATCATCATCATCATCATCATCGTTAACGTACGCTCACAGAGCGCAGATTCCATGGGAAAGAGGCCGAATTCGCCCCCGATCCCGATGGGATCTCGATGGACCGATCGAGGACGACTTTCCTTCTTACCCCACCTCACGCTCCGAGGGAGCTCCCACGGAAGCTCCACCGACGAGTCTTACGCGAGGCACCGCGAGGATCGCTCCGTCCACCTTCGAAGAGTATCTATCTATCGTCGAGTCCAACGAGTATCCGGACCCAATGCCAGCCACCATCATCGACCACCTTCGGTAGTTTCGCGTCGAGAGATATAAATATTGGAGACCGCTCTTGGATATCGCGTACGGCCGATCGTGACGTCGGCGAGAGCCTCTTCGACCGGACGATGCGCTCGATGAGCCGGATGGCGAACGCGAGTGGACGATCGATCGCGAAAAGCGCGGATGACTTTCCTCCGAGGAAGCCGCGTACTCTCGGAGGTGAGGGAAGATCCGTTCGATGGTAATCGCACGGCCGCGCGTAACCGTGCGGAAGTAGGCTCGCCGAGGAGCAGAGAGGGGAAGAGGACGTTGTCCCGCACTTTGCAATTCCCTCCGCGGAGAGAAAGGATTGCCGTTGAGGTGAGATTTGCGGTTTCTTTCGCGATAATGGTTAAAGGGTGGTAGGCGAAACGCCAGGCGGAATACCCGAGAATCGTGGCCAGGCCGTACCGCGCGCTCCTCGAACGACTCGCGATGCGTGCGCGCCGTACACCGACGTTCCGGCGCTTCGATCGGGGAACGGCATCCTCGAGGTCGCTCGTCGCCTCTCATCCCCGGTTCCAGTCGCGTTATTCCCGAAAGCACGAGTGGGCGAAGGACGAGGCGCCCCCAGGGAGGAGAGCTCGAGGAGGCAGAGAGCGCGATCGCGCGTCCCTCGGGACGTGGCGCGAGAGGATGGCGCGTATCGGCGGCCCGCGACGCATCGTCGAGGGCCCGAAGGGGACGTCTCGCTCGGACGGACGGTGAGATTCCGCGGTACCTCGGAGGGGCTTCGAGGCTCGAGGAAGGAGCATCCTTCCGCGCTCTCGTCATCCTTTTTTCCCCCGGGCGTACGCGCACGGAGGCGCGGGTAGAGGTGGGCCCCCGTGCATCGATGGGATGCGTAATGCGAATACGCCCACCACAAAAGGAACTGTCAGCGGGAGACCATCGACGAGCGAGAAGCTACTCTGTAGCGATCCACCGCGCATCGATCCTTTAATACCTATCTTACGGTGCAGGGCCGAGCCTGCGATGTTAATGCGCAAAACTCGCCGCTCTCTTGCCCCCGCGATCTTTCTCTCGCGCCGACGGATACGCGCGCCCCTACCTTGCCGTTCGCGCCGATCATCGCCACGAATCAACTTTTGCCGATGGCTCGCCCCTCGCGTCGCCGCCCCCCATAGGAAGATCCGGTAGGCTTCTAGTCCTCGAACGGAGACGGAAACTCCCGTCGCGGACTCGAAAGGTCCGTTGCGTCGAACGCCAGGACGATGGGTAGGTGGATCGCCGCGGCGTAGAGCGTTCGGACCGAATTCGAACGAGATCGAGGAACCACCCTTGGCGGACAACCGACCGGCGGACGCCCCTTCGAGTGAAGGTCTTTATCTTATTCGCCGGCTCCTTCGCCCTCGATCCTTCCCTGGGGCCGAGGGAAGCCTCCTCTGGCCCGTGTATCCGCTTGTTTCAATATCAAGAAGCGCGGGGCTGGCGGGAGCAGAAGCGGCAGCATGAGCACGGCGGTTTTCGCGTCCGTTCCCGAAGACTCGACCGCCGGGCGCCGACCGCCGACCGCCGACCGCCGAGCGGCGAGCGGCGAGCGGCGAGCGGCGAGCGCCGACCGGTCGGCGTCCTTCTCCGAAGGAGCCGAGGTGTAGGTCGGCAGATTTTATCGCACAGGACATTCCTGTACGCGGTACGTCCGTCCGTCTGTCCTTAACTCCGTTTTGTATTTCACTTTCCGCGACGTACGTCACCGTCCTCCGTACCGGCCCGATGACGCGAGCTCGCTTTCGATGACTCCGCCGCGAAACGAAATCTTCCACTCGTCCTTCGAAGGATTCATACGCCACCGGACCGGAAAGTTCCGCGCTCCCGTTCGACCCTTTTCCAGAGGCGAGTCGGGGCCTCCGGGACGGCCGGAATTACCCGAGGAATTACCCTCGCAGGAACCCTCGGGCATTTTTTCCCGAGGACCTTCCAAACTCTCGACCGATCTCGGATCTAGGTTCGGCGATTTCGCTTCGAGCGGACTCCGCCGAGGCGAGAGGCCGAGGAACGATCCCGGGTCGAGGACGACTCGAGATCGTCTTGGCATCGTCCGGCACGAGGAGGCCGGAGGGAGGGGGAGGGGGGAGGATAGACCGATAGGCGGAAAACGTAATCGCGGATTGCGCGGGACGAGGAATAGGGAGAGGGAACGGACTGGTTTTGGCAGTGAGCGCGCCGCGTTTTATTTCGGAGGAGCACTCTCGTCGTATCGGCTAACCGGGCCAAGGTTCGTTCGAACGCACTTGCGCGAGATACGGAGCCCCGATGGTGCGCGACGCGCCCTGCCTACCACCGCGCCCCACCGCCTCCCCGCCTTACGCTCTGCGGGAGAAATCTCACGGAGCGCTCGGTATAACGCGATTCGAATAGAGATCGTCGAGACCGACGTGGCCGATTTTACCATGCCGGCCGAACGTTTCTCGATTTATCCGTCGTAAGGGATCGCCGTGCGAATGCGCGAACAGCCCTGCTCGAGTTTCGACGGCGACCTCCGCCGTCGCCGACGATCCGCTGAACGTACCTCGCCAAACGTCTCTCGCAAGCTTTATCCGATTCTCCATAGTCCTCTCGAACGCGGCCCGAGACGAGGGCAAGTTCGAAAGGAGCGGATCGCATCGAGGAATCGTGCCCTCCACTATCGCGCCTCTCCGAAAAGTCCGGCGAGTGGACGAAAGGCGTAGGGGCGCGTCGTCGACGTTTCGAGGGCCGCCGGACTAGCGATCGAATTTCATTTCCGACGGATGGTTTATCGCTTCCATTGGGAGCCCGGTCGTATATTATCGCGTATACGGAATTCGAGAGACGAAGCGCGGCTCGTGGAAACACCCAAGTGCGCCGGAAAAGGCAATAATCTGTGCGGGGGTTGGGATAACGATGATTACCGAGCACTCAGCCTCGCTGCGATTAATTCAACGGCCCTCTCGGCCTCCCCCTCCCCACCGCCCGCCCTCCGGCCCGCTCCTTCCGCGTCCTGCAACGCGCCAATGTTCTCCGCGTGCGAGCCCGGAGCGGCGCCCTTCGGACCGCTTTTCCATCCGAGATCCGAGTCCATCCTCCACCACGAGGCGAGGATCGAGGCGATGGATCCGGCCGACGAGCGGCCGCTCGTACCGAGTGCCTCGGACGCGAGAAAGGATCGCGCCCGATAGTAGCGCCAACGAGGAATCGTACGTGACGCGGAACGAATTTACATCGCGTACCATTAAGGCGACGAGGCGCACCTCCCGCGAGAGCATCGATAATCCCGTATTACCCTGCAAAACGTTAATGGACCGTGACTGGCGGAATGGTGGAAAAAAAAAAAAAAAGGACGCTCACCCTTAGCTACTTACACCGACGCTCCGACTTTTGTCCGTAAGTTTAACCAGTTTTTAACCACTGGGAGAAGCGTGCAGCATTGCCGTGTACACCGCGATTAATCTCGATCGTCTTTGCCGTCTTTACCTTCTCCGAAGCTTTCTTCGGGGGAGAGGAGCAGCTTCCGGAGAGGCGAGGCTGCATGGACGAGTCGAGGGACGAGAAACGTCCGCCTTTCTTCACCAGCTCTCGCCCTCCCGACGATCTACGTTCGAGCATCGAAGCGCGGTAGATCGTGCGGGATCGTTTCAAAAAATCCCCAACACCTCTCGTTCGTCGATGTCGCGGCTCGAACGTCCCACGGGGAAAAACCGAGCCCTCTTGCCCCGTCTTGCGCGCGGTAAGGGGTCGCGAGTGGATTTTTCCCATGGAGCGGCCGACGAGAGGGGCGAAGGAAAGAAGCCGCGAGGATCGCGCACCGGCGTAAAGCACGTCGCTTAGGGCCGGCGAGGACTAACTTTCCACCGACCTAACAATTCCGCGCCTTCTCGGCCGCCACGCCTCGACTTTTCCCCGAAATTCCCCCGGGTGCGCTCACGGACGAGACCAACGGACGGATGGATGAATGGAGAAAGTCGAAGAGAGGAAGGGAAGGGAGAGAGCTCTCGCAGCGCGATTACTCCTGCTCTCTTTGGTGCGCGTCGAAGAAACGAGGACGCGAATCGAAGAAACGTCACTCGATTTTCGAGCATCGCGCTCGATACTCCCCGTCGGTCCTATTTCGGGCCGAAACTCGACTTGGCCGAGGACGGGCCGATTCGTCGGCAGATCCATCCTGGAAAGGGTTTACGGCGCGGGATACTCGAGGAGGGCCGTCTAATCCCGCGCGTGGTTAGCGAATTAACGCGCGGCCCCTCTTCCGTGTCGGTTCGAGCCTCCGACTTTCATAGCTTCCGCCCCCGACGCTAATAAAATAATAAATAGAGCCGGCGGGCAGGCGGCGGCGCCGGAGGGTCGGGCGGGAGGCGGAGAGGAAAGAGGCGCCTCGTTTCGCACCTGCGAGGTGCCCGGCCCCCTCCTCCGCCTCCCTCCATCGGCGGCTCCTTCGCCTTCTCCTTTTCCACCCTCCTCGAGCCACCGGCGCCGTACGACCGCCCTTACAGCCCCTTACAATGCCTTGGCGTACATTACATACAACCCGGTTATTTCTCCAGGGAGTTTTCTCGCGCGAATGCCGCAAGAGTACGCACATTTGCGCACACGGAGGAGCCGGAGGAGGCGCGCGCCTTTCCCACCGATACGCGCGAGGAAGCAATCTTAGGAGTTTCCACGGCAGCGCGGACTCGAGCCTCGCTAGAATTTTATTCCGCGGGGCGCAACAAATTTGCCATACCGCCTATTCCCCGAGGCATCCTCGATCCATGATCTCCTGCCATTATTTTATCCTCTTACTGGCGGGGATATGCGTCTTACCGGCGCATATCGTCCAGCGGTACGCTCTCCGAGAGCTCGATCGAAGAGGCCTCGACCGTTTTCGAGCTTCGGATACGCGCGCGGAACGTACGCGTCGCGCGAAAGAGGATTCCCCGATTTAAATATCGAGCGCCCATGCCGGCATCGTTCCCGATCCTTGGTACCTATCCTCCTTGGCGTACGCGAGACACGGCGCTGCGCACGGTGCGTCGAGCTTCGAGAAATATCGGCGGAGCAGAGCCCGGCGGTTCGGTGCCGAACTACCAACGAGAGCCACCTCCAACCGACCGTCCGTCGGTAAATTGGTAAACTCCAGCGGCTCCGGAACGCGCCAGTCGATCGGTAAACGCGTCGAATCCGAAAACGAGCGCAACGCGTCGCGACGAAAATGGCCCTTCCGACAAAAAAATTGCGCGCGACCGACGGAATCGCGGGGAAGAGCAAAACGACGGGAAGAAACCTCGATGTCGCGCTTCCACGATGCGCGACGCGTTTCCGTCGAAAAGCGGAGACGAGATAGACGGGAGAGAGGGTATTTTCGGCCTCCGTGTCGCCGCTAAACGGTTGATCGTACGCCAGAAATTTTCGCGACACTCGTGACCGCGAGTGGCGTAAGTTTATTAAATAATAAGCGAGTTCGGCCGGCAGGACGCTGCCTGGCGGACGTTTAAAGTGCTCGTCCGTGTCCACGTCCGTCCTTGCTAATTATCGCCGACTCTGTCTGCCCGGATGCCGCGGACACCGAATTTCATCCGACCCCAATGAATCTCGTCCGCGATCGCGTTGCCACTCCGTCAAGAGCGATCGATATCGGTTTTTATGCCCAACCGTCTTCGCTCAACGTCAATCAGCGCGAAAGGATTCGCGTGTCCGAAATAGAATCATAAATCGCTCGTTGCGTCGAACGCGGCAGACGCTTGGGGGCAAACTCGTCGCGTCTTCTCGCTCCCGAAGCTCGCCAAAGTGGTTCGCGAGGCGCTCGCTCCTCTCCGGCCGGATTCAACGGACGCTCGTACGCCCTTCTTTCCCGCCCATCGGTGCTCGGATTCATCGCACGATCGACGCGCCGATCGAGGAGCGATCGGCCGCGAGGTAAGGGCGAACGGCGATAATTTCTCGTACGATCGAAACACCGGGCACGGTTTACCTTGCCATTCCGGGAACGTGGGCAGGACGAGATAGGCTTTGGACCTCTCGAATAATGAACGAGCACCTCCGAGCTTTCTCGACGTCCAAAGACGGACGTCCGTTAAATTTTCAACGTGTCAACCGACCGGCCGTTGTGCCTCGGTTGGCGCGGCTCGGCAAACGCGTTCGATCCTCGCATCTCGGATCCTACTCGGCTCGGCCTCGGCCTCGGAGGGGCTCGTCGCTCGTCGCTCGTCGTTCGATCCATCGCTCGAATCTGGCCGCGACGACGATCGGACCTTCTCTCCCCCTCCTCTTCTCGCCTCTTCCTCTCGCCGGGGATGGATATCGAGGACGAAGGGCAAGGACGGTGGCGGTATCGCGGAGTGCTCGCGAGAGCGGAGGAAGGCTCGTCGGGGGATGCTAAATTAAGAGCGGAAAGAAGGGAGCGCCTTCGGGCAATCCCCGAACCGAGAGGAACGAGCCGAACGCTCGTAATGCGAGGCGTTTAAAGTTGCGATGGGTCCCCGCGGGCCGAGCGAGGAGGAGAGGCCGACGGATCGAGTGACCGAGTGACCGGAACCAAAAAGATGCGTCCCGCCTAAGAGATTGGGATCTCCGCGAATCCGGGAAAACCCGGCGGGACGGCCTACGATCTCTCCCCCACCCCCCGATTTCTCCATCGCCCTCTCCCCGATAAGCCCCTCGGGCCCTCGCCGGCCGATAAGAAAGGGTTCCGAGTCTTTCTCCCGCCCTCCCCGGCCGGCTGCCGGATTATCGCGCGCGAGCAAAAAAAAACAATCCTCCGAATCGCGAGGCCCTTGGCAACGTTTGCCCAGAGTAAGGGCCGCTCCCGAAGGATATAGAACGGGCTCGCGTCTTACCCTCGCACGGAACGCGCGAGCGTAGGATATTTCACCGCCGGGACGATCGTTGGTGCGCGAGAGGAGCGCGCTCAAAAAGTATCCACGATGGGCCCGATTTCTATGCGCTCTGAGACAAAGGGTGGACGCCTATTCGGTATCTCGATCCTCTTTACTCGATAACTCCCCTTGGAATCCTTCGGAGGAAAGGGGGCCCGACGTCGACGCCGCGGCGTCTCCCCGATTATCGAGCCCATCGAGATCGAAACATCGTTGCGCCACGCGATCTCTCCTAAATCGATCCTCCCACTTTTCTTCCTCCGCGAATCAAGGGCGAGCGACCAGTTGCACCGTAAGCCGTAATTCTCGATGAATCTTAACGGAGTTTGCCGGAACCTTGGCGAGATCTAAGCCGAGGTACTATTTCACTGGCTGCAGGAGGGCAAGCTGGGCTAGGGGAAGACAAACGAGAGAAGAGGGAGGGAGAGAGGGGGGGGGGGAGAGCAGAAGACAAGAGAGCAAACGAGAGACGGCAGGAGGAGGGATATAACTTGAAGGGTTAATTAAGTGTTTGCTCGTCCGACAAGCTCAGCCTGCGCATCTCCAAGTACAAACTGCTTCTCCACGTATGTACGTCTGGTAACCAGCGTTAAATCCAGTCGCCCTACGGTCCGTATCGCGCTACTTTCCGCCTAATCCTCCGGTTTACCACTATCCTACGCCCGATCCATTTTAATTCCAAGCGCACCCTCGACCCCGTCCTTTCTCTCGGAACGATCCTCGCGCCTTACTCCCTCGCTCCGCTTCGACGTGCAAATCCGCGTTTCGGAAGGACGAAGAGCCCTTGGCCGAATCGTCGTCGCGATCTCGCCTAGAGGCGGCGAATCGATCCGACCGAGTAAAAAGACCGCCGATAAGTTTCGATATTCGAGGTATGCATTGGCGGAGGCATAGCGAGGAGGGGAATGGGTAAGCCCTTTGGCGAACGTACGCAACGGAAGCTGGCACTAAAGGGACACATTTATGTCTTCCCAAGAGTACGTTAGCTAGCTGGCTAGCCGGCGGCCAGCCCCCCCCCTCCCCCTCCCTCCTTCCCTCCCTCCGCCCCCAGGCCCTCGACTACCCCTCGTGCATCTCTCGCCCCTGCGGAGCAGCTCCTCCCGGCCGCTCGCCTTATTCACCAACCACGGACAGCAACCACGGTCAACTTTGGCCGCCTCCGACCAAACCCGAATCTCTCTGTTACTCCGCGCTAATCGAATCACGGTAAGCGTACGACGAATTCCCGCAAACTCGTTGATCACAGTGGCGCTCGTAATTCCGATTATTATCGAAGGTTCCAGGGAATACGTCGAACGTCGCGCACGTCGTGTTTCTTGAAACCTAATTAACGTCGTAGATCGCCATTTATTAGGGCCGAACCTCAAATGCAAATGTCCCCGCCGAGCTGCTCTCGCTCGGAGCCACCGGACCATCTTTCCGGCGAGATCCCTTCCTCCTCGGCTCGAGGTGTCGGCATTTTTCGCGAGTATCGGTAATCGGGGAGAAGAGGCCGATTCGCCGAGGTTTTAATCGATCCTGGCCGACGGCATCCTCGCTTCGAGGAAGGAAGATGACCGGCCGCTCATCAATCCTCCACCGACAATGCTCCCGCGTCCATTCACGCTCCACAGAGCCCGCTCGACTAAAATCCGCGAATCCAGCCACGGTCCTCGACAATCGAATTACCATAAGCGTATGTCGAATCGACGGAAGCCCATAGGCATTAATGGCGCGCCGGCTCGCATTGGACGGTTACCGCGAAGATCGAACCTTCGAAAGCCTTCGAGAGCGA
The DNA here is from genome assembly GCA_038496175.1 of Ampulex compressa. Classification (NCBI taxonomy): domain Eukaryota; kingdom Metazoa; phylum Arthropoda; class Insecta; order Hymenoptera; family Ampulicidae; genus Ampulex; species Ampulex compressa. The sequence goes on along the minus strand of JBCFXI010001355.1, from coordinate 1,429 downwards.
GGCCGTACGAGCAACGCGCTACGCGGCCACGGTATCCTTCCGCGATCGCAATTCGCAAAACAATTTCTTTCCACGATCGAGGTTTCCCGCGACGTCGCGATCGCGCTATTTTCCACGAATTGCCCCAAAGTTCCGCGGCGATCCTAAACTCGCCGCTCTTTTCGGAGGTCCGCCCTTGGATCTCTCGGCGCTTCGAGATGAGCAGCGTCGAACCCATGGGGAGGCGAGCCCTTTCATTGCCCAAACCTCGCGTCTCGTTAAAGTTATCTCGGAATCGTTGGCCCTCGCTTCCTCCGTGGCCCATCGGCCCGAGCTAAATCCGAGACGCGTTGGATAAAAGAAGGGTGCACTTACCGCTGTCGAGACTGTTCTGATTCTCCAATTCCGGAGCTCGTACCGAGGACATTCCTCCATCTTGCAGAAAATCTGAAACCAAGGGTATCTCGGTCGTTATCTCCGACTTTCGGAGGCTGAAACGTAAAAGCATTATCGGCCAACGAGGATCGAGGATAGGAGAGGATCGCTGCGTCGAGCGACGGCAAAGGAAGGGCCGCGTACGGGGCCGAGCGAGAGATGTGCCTTCTTCGATTCCGGGACTTTAACCTCGCGCTGGATCGTTTCGTGGGATTCTTTATTCGGCCCATTCTGAAATCCTCCTACGCGATTCGAAAGCCTGTGCCCTAATAGGGCTCTACATTGAAATTTCATGGGATTTTGGGGCGATCGGGCGGAACGAAGTCGGATACAAGGCCTACGGCGAGCACGGTGTGCCGGCGCACATGGTGTTGGTCCACGGATGCGTATAATACGAGAAAGGGTGGAAAAGAGCCGAGGTATTCCCAGAGGAGCCATACCCCGGTGATATTGGCTCCCATAGCCCATTCCTGCGCATAGGAGTCCGAACCACCTTGGACCAACATTCAGGAAAACTGGCCAAAATTCAAATTTCCCACCGGAATACGCGCAACTTTAAACATAAGTTTTGTGCGCGTATCTCTCTCCGCGTGTGTGCGCGCGTGCGTGCCCGCGCGCGCGCGCGCGCGCGCGACTGCCGAGGGGGACGAGGAAAAAAATTCCTCGTATGCCTCATCGAGATTTCCGAGCCGCTGGAAACGGTCAGAGCCGAGGAGGGGGGAGGGATTTTTCCAAATCGCACGTCCCGCAAGCGTCTCGCGCGAGCTCTCTTCGCGATTTCGAGGATCGTCGAATAAATCGCGGGAGTTTCGGGAGCGCGCAACTTTCGTTCGGAAGGTGGAAGAGGGAATTGATCGGCAAGATAGCAAAAGGAAGGGACCGAAATTGAACGTTGAGGCCGAGAGAGAGAGAGAGAGAGAGAGAGAGAGAGAGAGAGAGAGAGAGAGAGAGAGAGAGAGAGAGAGAGAGAGAGAGAGAGAGAGAGAGAGAGAGAGAGAGAGAGAGAGAGAGAGAG
>JBCFXI010001354.1:0-58982 GCA_038496175.1 Ampulex compressa | reverse complement strand
CGGAGGAGTCCGCAAGCACCGCAAGAAGCACAGCCTGGGCCCCTGGAAGAATTCCGGACTCTATGCTCCGACCAATGGAGCGCAAAACGAGCGTGACTCTAAAGTTAAAGAGAATTGCACTGCTTACGTTTGAAACCTCGCATACCACGCTTCAAACGAGATCCACTCGTCCGTCCACGCATACGGCTTAATCTATAATTAACGATACGAACTTAATACTAGGTTCGCTCTTCGTTCTTCTTTCTTCTCTCTTCTCTCTTCGGTTCCAAAGCTGAAAGCTAGTAAAGGGGAAAGAAGGTTAGTGACATGTGAGTTAGTATGAAAATCAGAATAGGGGGGCAAGGAGAGACACACAAAAAAAAACAGAATAAACGAGCAAAGGAAGGGATGTTGACACTTCGCTGGGAATGCGAGGAGTGATTACTGGCGCGTCCGCGCCACCTTATATAGTCTCCGGAGAATGAGCGCTGCAGTCGAGCCCTGAAGTCGTTCGAAATCGAAAAATTTGATTTTGTCAACAGTTACCTTGCCCCGAGCCTTTGTTCCTACATTACCCGACGTCTCATATTTCTCAGAATTTTACCCGACTTCTTATATTTCTCCGAATTTTACCCGCAAAACCTTCCACGAATCTGAACTTTTTTCACGCTCGCGATGTACACGCGTACGTTCCACCATTTCTCGCAAATTAATTTACGATTAAATGCGCGTCGTTCAATTTTATCAAGCATAAAAAAGATCATACTTATCGATAATGATAATTCTCGGAATTTCGCCTTTGTTCCACGTTATCTAAAACTAAAACTTATGCACTCTTCCGCAATCGCTCTTCTTTCACCGCCTTATATCCCAACAAACACCTTTCGTTTATACTTAATAAACCATTCCTTCGTTTCCACGCCAAACCATTATCACACCAGCACCTCGCTGCTATCAATAAAATCATGGTTCGTTCTTCATTGAAATGCACACAAATCAATCAATCAAAAAGGAAAGAAAACAAACAACATAAACTCAATAAAGTAAACCGAATAATGAAAATGGAAAAGGTGAAGAGAATAAATAAATGAAACCAAACACAAATAATTAATCAAACTACTACTACTACTACTAAATTACTGAACTACTACTAAAATACATAATCAAACAAAAAGTTACACTACCTACCTCGAGCAATTTAAACCAAGCCTCAAATCCATCCACACACCTTCCAACCTTTTATTCAATCCACACCGCTTATTCGCGAAAGGGCGAATTCCTGGTGCGACAATCTGTATCGAGGAACTGCAAGGCGGTGGCACGTGTAGCCGGCGTGCCGACACGGATATTCGTGCTCCGTGGCGCGCAAGGGAAACGTCAGGGCCGATACTCGTCCGGATGGAAACGCCATCGAGGCCGATCGAGGGATGGATCGATGGCAATCTTCTCGATATCCGCAGAAAGGCGGGGGGGGGGGACGAAGGAAGCTGGAAGTCGGTCCATCGAGCGTGAACAAGGACGACATCGGTTACCCGTTGAGTCCGCTCGAAATTTCTAATTTCCGTCCTGGCCTCTCTGCCTGCTCGCTGCCGGCCATTGTGCCGCCAGGGGACGAAAGTTGATGACGGACGTGTCGAGGGGGCGGAGGGGGTGGAAAAGCGAGTTGGGGACACGTCATAAGGAAACGACGAGAAGGCCGCCTCGGAAGTTGGGACCTTCAAAGTCAGAATGGAGGAATGAGATTCCCCCCCTTTCGAGCTTTTGAGCGAGCCCGAACCTCCTTACAGGAGGCTGTGGATGGAATCGGTTACCTCTTTGGCATCATTTGTCGAAGGGGGAATGCGCGTTGATTGCACTGAGGCGCTGTTGATGATAATAAGGAAGAGGAAGCTGTCGATGGATGTATCGAGAGAGTGCGAATGAAAGAAGTATTATATAAGGCATTTTGAATTAGAATATAACTTAGGAATAATATACGATAATAAGGAAGTGGAAACTATCGATGGATGTATCGAGAGAGTGCGAATGAAGGAGTATTATATAAAGCATTTTGAATTAGAATATAACTTAGGAATAATATACGATTTCTCTTTGTCGATATTAGAATTATCCAGCGTTCGTGGAACATGTTAAAAACACGAGATGCTTGTTTACAAAGCGGAGGGGACAAAGGGAGGTTTGAATAAGTCGGTATAATCGTGTAAATACTGCGCGAATATCTTGGAAAGCATAAGAAGTGCTTTGCCGTCGAGCACAATAATTTTTTCAAACGCATGACTCACGAGTCGATTTAACTGATTTAAGCTTCCTAGCGACAAACTCTCAATCTTAAAATTACTTGAGCTAAAAATAAGAAAGTAATCTCAACAATCGTCGCTATATTATACACTATCGCTCTGAAAGAAGGAGGAGAACCATAAATTCGCTGTGCATACAGAAAAAACGTGCTCGCCTCTCCAGGATTAAAACCGATCAACACGGAAACAACGCCAAAGACACAAACTTTATTCGTATCTCCCACGAAGCGGAGGGGGGTTATTCGCCCACAATGGGCTTCCCTGTACTCCATAACGTAAGAAAATAATGGTTCAAAGGAAAATGCGGTGAGCACCGCGAGGAAAAACGTGGGAGCGGTGCTTAGCCCGAGACGAGGGCCCGGTTCAAAGGGAGGTCCGCGAAATGAGGTTTTTCTGGAACAAAAGGGGCGGCCCTTGGCGCTTCGGGGCATGGCTTTCGGTCACTGGGTCATCGCGATCTCAGCCCGGTGATACACGATGTCCGGAAACTTCGAAGAAAAGGACGAGCGGCCCGCTAACGATATCCGGACAAACCTTTGATCATGGCCAGGAAAGCTCCTCGTTTTGCTCGACTTCTGGCATAAGTAGAGAGCGAAGTTATAAAGAGTGAGCGTTGGAAAGTGACTTCGAAGCCTCCTCGCGCTGGGTCCGGAATCGAAAAGGGTCCCCGGGGACTTCCGTGGCGCGCCAACCTTTCTGCTGGCCGAAGCGAACGACCATTGAGTTATTAGACGTACAAATTTCCTACCGCCCTTGGCCAACGATGGGTAATGAATCTTATGATATTGATACTTTGATTCGTAGATGTATAACCTGTTTTTTTTTTTATAATAAAGTTCTTGTTTTGGAAAAGACACCGGTGGGAGTAGAATATATAATGCGCTTAATATAATGCGATACGCGTGTTTGGTTAAAGGAATAATATAAGCATGGTGATTTGAGGAATGCTAAAGAACACGAGTTTATCCTTAAATTTATACTGCTTCATTTTATATAATATATCAGCTTCGATGCTTTTGGAAATGATCGTGAATCAGAGCCTCTTCTATATCGTTTAACAAATCAAAGAATATATATTTGTAAGTAGCTTCCAACATTCCAATTCCATAGTTTCATTTGTGCTTATTTGAAACACATCATTCATACAAATACAAATCTTTATAATATACAGTCCCGCGCGTATGTACAAATCAAAGAATAAAGCGTATATTATATACACATCAGAGAAACTCAAAAGAAAGGAGAAGAGCGTACAAACCTTCACCCTTCTCTCCCCCTCTCACTCTCTCTCTCTCTCATATCTGCCAATACCACCAGACCAATTTCAACCACCAAAACACCAATCACCGCCTATCCCAACCATCAAAACCACGATGTTCCAACGATCTTCGATAGGCGCCTCGCCTATCCTTCGCGCATAACCCCGTTTTTCCTGAATCAATTCGTGGCCGGATTTCCATTAACCAATTATTCACCGAAATTCCGCGGGATTATTATTAGATTACATTAATTCCGATAAATTAGGCAGATCGCAGGTAGGATCGCCGGTAATCCGCGGCCAGCGGACCGGGCAGTGGCCAATGGGCGGCGCCAGTATCGATTCGAGTCGGGTGACGGGAAATAACAGTTACTATCTGCGCATCGGGCTGCGATTATCGGGGGTGGAAAAAAAAAGATCGGCGGTGGAGGCTGAAAACCGGCGGTAGGGTATTTGCGCTCTCATTAGGAAATGCCGCAAGCCGATTTAGGGCGAATTCGACCGTCGCAAGTGGCGATCGATAACCGTGGGCAGATGCGAGCCGCGCCAAGGAGTGCACTTTAAGGGAAGGTATTAATCCGCGCGAATACGACACTAATGAGCCCCGCGATGAGAGGGGGGAGGGATTAATCATAAGAGCGCGCGGAGTTTCGGCCCTCATTAAGTCGCCGTGCCTTGACCCCTTGGAAATTGATGGATACTCCAGTGGCTAATCGCGCAACCCGATAGAGGCCGAATGCACCTCGCGAATCCTGTAATGGGGAGCCCTCGCGGCCGCTTTGACGGCTGCTCTTTCTGCAAGATTATCGGATTTTCATTACCGTCGATTGCAGCCCGAAATCCGAGCCCCTTGATAAGGAGGGCGCGAAGGGGAGTTCTTTCTCCTTAAAGCTTTCGATACGAGCGCTCTGTCCATCGCGACGCTCGGGCTGTACGGAGGTGTCGCGCTGGAATTGAGCGCGTAGCACGTGGTCAGGCCTCTTTTGCACGAAGATTTTTTTTAAACGTTAAATAAGAACTGTGTTCGATAAAACGAGGTCTCTTAGAACGACTGTTGTTTATAGCTTCCATGTTGAAAAATATTTCTATGATATTCTACCAATTATATCAGTTTATATCCTTACTATATACTGTTGTTATTTCAAGATCATACGAAATTCTACTAAGATAAAAATATTTATACGAAATTCTATTAACTATGTCAGTTTATATACAATATATTTTTGTTACTTCAAGATTATAACAAGATTATATACGGAATAATACATGTTATCGCATGGATGCCGGATATATCCGGCGCTCGTGCACACGGGTTATTGGATGGATGCTGAATATATTCAAAGCTCGAACCGAAAAGATTAAGCAGCTCTGACGGATTTTACATTCAACCTCGCACCCGAAGGGTTCTCGCGATGGACCTGGAGTCGTTACTGGTCGAGTTCAAGCAGCGCTTTGGCGAGGCTTCGGTTCATCAATGGCATGTGTCGCGCGATACCAAGTTGATCGTAGGTTCGATGGGCCGAACGGTGTTATCGTTAACCTTTGTGGCTTGCTTATATATTCCCAGTCCTGGGAAAATGTAGATTTCCACTGACGGCGGGTTTATATTGCGATTCGTATAAACGAGGGGCTTATCGAGTTACCTTCGAACCAGAGCAAAGTCTAACTAAATATACACTGCCTAATTCCATTGGCTTGCTCTACTATTCGCCGGCTCGTGAAATGCGCCGTGGCTGAAATCGCTACGTCCTGGACGAGCGAGAATAATAATAGAGTTTTCGTTAATAATGTGGGAAAATGTTTGTCCCGGTTTTCGGGTCGCTCGGTCATCTCGAGTTACGATGAGGGATGTTTTAATATGATAACCAGCCGCGATGTCTCCTCCGGATATCTCGATTGCCTGAAAGAGTATAGAGAAGTGAAATGAAACTCTATGAACCTTCGGGAAATACGTTTTATTATATTCTAGGGTGAACTCTATATCCTTCGCTTCGATGCCCGCTAATTTTGTAAAAGCGTATTAACTTTGCGCGGCTTTATAAGTCGATTACGAATATCGACACGCATGTGCGACTCTGTAAAACTCGATACGCTCCATCCCTTGTATAATACGAACGAGGCGTATATCGAGTTATGCCTCAGCCGTTCCATAGTCTCCTAACTACACGGTAACTAGTTCCAATACATCGTCATTTCGTGGTCGGAGAGGTGTTCACGGAGCTTCATACAGCCGCAATCCTCGCATTAGAAGTCCTGACCGAGTTGAACAATCCATTTGGCTAACATCAGCCGGCGCTACCTAAGAATACGAAAACTCATTAATCAATCGATTTCCGATAGCTGCAGTGTAACTGAATAATCAACGATCTCCTGCCTCCGAGCGTCTATCAATTTCATTATCCTATTACTGCTTAAAAATATACGCGATAGAAAAGAAATAGACGCGAGTATGGGAGCTTATGTCGAATAGTTATAAATATAACGCCGAAGGTATCAGTCCCTCTGTATCTTTAATACTCGTTAAGTATTTAACGGTTAGAAGAAGAAAGTATACTGTACACGTGGAATATACGAGTTGGAACGAATACAGTAGAGTGAACTGTACATTGATTATAACACATCTAAAAATGTCGAAAAGTAGTATTTTAGGCGTGCAAGAATATTCGTGCACACGTGTATTTCTAAAAAAAAAAAAAATAACTATGTTGTATCTGCAGCTCACATAAATATTCATACACGCGTAGCTACGTTTCCTTGACCTAACCTCGACATCCTTTTCGAAAATCCTCCAACAATGAACATAGAAACTCATCGCTTTTGCCAAGGTTACTACAACACTGTAAAAAGTACTATCGTGATATAATAATATCATATTTTCCCCTGGCAAGAATATTCGAGCACACATCTATCTCCCCCCCCCCCCCCAAAAAAAAACACCAAAAAATAACAATTCTATATCCGCAGCTCGCATAAATATTCATTCCATTAAAAAAAAAATAACACCAGCTCACATAAATATCCATCCACGCGCAGGTACGTTTCTTTGACCTCGCAACCCTTTTCTAGAATCCTCTCACGATGAACACAGAAACGCATCGATCGCGCCAAGGTTGGGATAAAGTAGCATCGTGGGGCAAGGGTGTTTCCAGGGTGTTCCTGGGCTGCACTGCACGTAAGACCGCGACGCACCAGACGAGGGTGCGCTAATAGTGTCGTTGTTGTTGTTTATCGCGGAAAGTTTCGGCCGGTTTTGCCTGGCTATGTACCGACCTTCCTCAGATTGGGATTGTGCCGGTAAATTGTTCCCCCGAGTTGAATTATAACGCTCCGCCCGTTCGCGGCAATTCCATTTGCCGACTTTATTGCGTTAACCGGCAGGACGACTACGGCGACGACGAGGAGTCCCCGTGGAAAACGCCGGGGAAGAGACAACGAGGTGATAGATCAAAAGGCTTTATCGAGGGCCCGCTTGGCCCAACCTGAGAAAACCTGGGAGAGGAGTGCGGCTGCAATTGGTCGGACGAGGTGCGCGCAGCTCTGTTGTTTGTTAATTCATTTTCGGCACCGACTGCTCGTGTCGGTTGGCCTATTGTTTAACGGGCTCACGACCGGGTATTTGATCCATTAACATTGCGATCGAGGTAGGTCCAGAATGTTCCTTTCGCGCGGTTGATACTTATACTCATAGTGTGAAGTGAACAATTATCGTTTTCCGTGAGAACGTATTTTATACTTATCGAAAAAAATGCGATCCTTCCTTACTTTGCTTTGTGTCTATCGTAGAATCATTGAACGTCTTATTCCTGTATTATGATCCGTGGTAAAGTAGAGTATGAGTATAGTGATAGAAGAAGAATAATATAGTAATAGAAAAATGGAGATTTTGGTGATTTCCGTGATCGGTTGTGAGTGTGTAAAGATGGATTCTGAACCAGCAGAGCCTAGAATATAGATATCAGATGGAAAAACCAGAGGTGAACCAGGTGTGATAGTCCGAGACTCTATCCACTACAGCACCGTAGCTCTGCGCAGCTCTGATCGCGCAGGTTCGACCGCGCGACAAAGACAGCGAGTAAAAGCCGCTGAGAGTGAGTGAGATAGCGAAGTTAGCAACGAGTCATAAAGCACTAATTTGAATATAAATAGACTCGCGGAGCGCGAAACGGTAAATCGTGGGGTTTGATAGATTCTCAGCGAGGATCCTTCTTTGTATATACTTCTTTGCAACTTGCGAGGTCGCAGCCTCGATATAGAGACTTGGCAGACGCCAAGGGTGGCGAAAGACCCTTTTACCACTATACTGTCTCCGAGGTTCTTCTTAAGTAGCGCGAACAGTACATCGGTTTGTATGTTGTACCAAACACACATTCGCCCTGATTAAGGCATCCCTGAACGCTCTTGAGAGCGTATCGAAAGTTCTGGACAAAACTAGGGATTAACTGCCTCCTCCTAAGAATCCTTATAGTTGCGATGATTATCTATGAGAAACAGAATCTTGCTGCTATCCGTCCTAACGAGGCACCAGAGGAGATATTCTTCGGCACGCTCGTTCAAAACTTTCACTAACATCGAAGTGGACGAGGTACTTGAGTATATCAGAACTGAAAGGTCAGTCGGCAGTTTCCGAATTAGCGAGTTTGCAATTACCAAAATCAATTTCCCTCGATTCCACGCATCCTTTACATTCGATTCCTGAGAGCCAGCTACTCGAAGCAACACGATAATTAGGCCCGAACCTGATAACCAGGCTGCAGTCATGGTTGCGCGTAGAAATAAATTGGAACATACCGGACTACATTGTCGAGGATGAATCCGATATGAAAGTAAAATCCTAACCGCGGTCTGCCATAGAAATTATTCGGAATACGATTGGCGGAAGGGAGGGGGACAATTTGATTACGGACATGAATAATATCGCGAATTTGCGCCCCGCCAAAAAGGGATACGGCGTGCACTGCGCTTTTCAGTGGAAAGGGAAGAGGGGAAAGGGAAGAGGGGGGGGGGTGTATCGTTCGATTTAACGAGGGACAAAATTTGGGCACGGCTTCCGGATAAATGAAGCGCGTCGGTATGGGAGCGGAATAAAATTCGGGAATGTTTTAAATTTGATTTCCTCGCCGTGAACCGAGGGCGTGCCTAAAAGCCGGCATTAATATTCTATTCCCCGCCAAAAGTCATTCCTCTGGTTTTGTGGGATTTAATTTTTTTTAATCCATTACTCGCGTTACCGCGACGCTCACTCGGCTTGATTAAGCCCGATTTGAGCGAGAAGCAATATAACGGATGGCCGGGAACCTGGCAGAAGAGTCGCTTTGTACCGCGGCGGGCAAAGCTTACCCAGTTTTAATTCGGGTTAAAAATTCCTAAATGAAAGCCCGGTTAATTTAAATTGGTGTTGGGATACCGTATACCCCGAGGGGCCCATCCAGGCGGATGTAAGTCCCCGTGTTAATATATTTCCATTGAATTTTCGCCCCGGGCAAGGAACGAATTTAACAAAGCATCCTTCACCTTAATTACAGCTTAATTAAATTTCGAGCCACTCAGCAACTAAGCTCGCCAATTATCTGTAAAGCCGTGGAGAATGGCGGGGGGAAGAAGTGTATATCGAATATATCCCTTCGAAAATCTTAACGGACCCTTCGCGACTTTGCCTCTGGATTTAACGTGTACCCCTGGCTTCAAGAGGATATCACGAAGATATCGCGAAAGGTGGACTTGAATCAGGATCGTTTTGTAGAAATAGAATTGTAAAACTTGACTCGAGGGATTTGCCAAAAGAGTTATATTTAAAGCAAAAGGAATTAGCTTGAAAACCTGAAAAGAAGAAAGAGAAATTAGAGGAAAAATCGATTTGTAGAAACGGTATTGTAAAACTTCACTGGAGAGATTTATCGAGACAGCTATATTTAAAGCAAAAGGAACTTGCTTGAAAATTTGAAAAGTAGATACAAATATAAACACACATATATATAAATATCTTTTTTTACACATTTATATTTTATACATTTCAAAGCAAAAGGGTTTAGAAATGAGGTGTTCCATTCGAGGAATCGTGTTTATTCGCGTAGTCGGTGTTCGAGTAATATACGGGAATAAAAACCCGGTTTACCCAGGAAGAATGGCTTTGTGGCACGAAAATAGCGGAAACTCTCTAACAGATTCGATAACGCCGGGGATTAGAAATGCGGGGAACTCCCAGTGGGGTAACTCGGCGTAGGGATGTAAGTCGGCTTATGCCAAATCCCCCGATACATACGCCGCGTTTCTATTGGCACGCCTCGCCACGGTACACGTATATTTCGCCCGTTTTAATTATCCTTCGTCCTTCAGCCGTTCAAACAGTCCTTAACCCTCGTAGCCTCGAAATACCAATAAACCGCGCAACGTATGGCTGCGGTACTTTAAGTTTAATATCATTCTCTCGGTATAACCAGAATCTCCTGCTTCCAGCATTCTCCTAGCAATGCGAAAAACATACAGCTTTTCCTTGTGTTTTATGAACCTAAAACATATACGTTTATGTTTCACGAACCCAAAAGAATATATCCTATTTCTTACGCGTTGAATATTTAAAGAGGCTCCACGGTACCGCGCTCAACTACGAGTTTAATATTCCTCATCGCGAATTAATCTCATTACGAGCGCAATACTTCGTGGAAAATATTTATCCCGTAATGCGCTCGAGGAAATGCAAATTATAATCGTCGTTCCTTTTGAAATGTCATACCGACAAGAAAAACGAAGTAATTTATCCGCGAGATCTTGCGCGCATTTTTTTTCTTCCCGAGGAAATTGCTTTAAACCAGATCTTGGCGCAGGGCGAAGGGGGCACGGGGCGCTCGCTGCGTACCGTGAAAAATGTTGGGATTGTATGTATACGACTATGTCCGTACTAAATCTATGTTATGACGGCGGTACATCGCATTGCGACTGGTAAACCGGTACAGTAAATTGTGAGAGGAAGGTAAAGAGCACTTACTGCCCTACAAGCGATATAATCTACATCTCATTCCGTCGTAAGCGAGGGGCCTCCTTCTCCTCTTATTTCCCTTCCTTTTGAACCTACCATACTTTTCGACGTGCACCGCCTCGGATTTACGTGCCCAGCCGCCTAGTTCTGAAGGAAGAGAAACGAGAGGATCGCTCCTGGATTTATATCGCGCGCTGCCAGAAGCGTCATCGAATTTGGACTTATATGTCGCGCGACAAACGAGATGGCATTAAATACGCGTTGCATCCATTAGCCTCGTCGGGTGGATTCGTAACCTGGAGGCGAAAGGATGTGGAGGATATAATCGATAGGTTATTCCATTGAAATGGAGTACCTAGTGCTTTCCAGGGTCGTGTTTCTTCCTGCCTCTAACCGATTTATGTTACATTAACCCTGGCGCGTTGTAAAACTCGTGCGGAAAGGCCGCTTTCGAGGCTTTCCGCGGGGACAGCGGCAAGGCGATAGTATTTGTGGGACATTCAATTGAAATGCGATCGCACGAACGTGAAGTACATTTCTCTGTTAAAGGCTCTCCTGTTGGTGGCACTTGAAAGACGAGCGAAAATGGATGTTCCCGGGAGTATTTTTCGTGACCGTAATGCTCTATTACCGGAGTCGGAGTAACGGGCGTGCAGCTAATTGGAGACAAACGCGTTATCTCGCAATTAGACGCGGAGTAACCTGATTTAATACACTCGAAAACACTGTGTACACCAACGGCGCGTATTTTAATCTACGTTACGAATTAATAGAGGAGAAAATCTATATAATCAGTGGGTTTGCATAAATTCTTTAAAGCTTTAATATCATTTATGGAAATATTTTCTCGTCGATGTGTACCAGTATTAATTTAAACACTTATCAAACCCTTAAAACTGAGGTTTAAAGTCACGGTTGTTGTAATATATATTTATATATGTAATTATATTATCCATAAAAACGTACGAACACAATATTATAGAATCTAGTATAACATTGGCAGTCGTGGAAGACAGGAAAGGAATGAAGTATCTTTCAAAATTGAAAAAATGTCCTGGCTCCAAAAAAATGTCATGCCTCTGAAAAGAAGGAATTAATAATCGATCCATCATCCGCGTCGCGCGAATACCTGATTCAATCCTTTCGATCACGAAATAATTAAACCTCATAACCCCGATACAAAGGTTTCTTCTTAAAGGACATTTCTTCAATTTTAAAATATAATTTATTCTCTTCCCACCTTCTCGGACCAGCAATAAGTTATATCAACATCTCAAATATTCCGTTCGCAAGTTTTTACGAATAACACAATTACACGCGTCAATACATATTAAAACAGCCACAATAAAAAAAACCAGTCTATAAATCTGCCCTACCGCCCGACAGCCACGGTCATATTCCAAACTCTCCTCGTTCCCCTTGAGGGACAAATTATCGATTCCTCGTGTACATATATCTATACAACGCTCTTATCCTTTCATTTCTCTCTCGCCTCCACGCCTTCACTCTCTCCCCCTCTCTCTTTCTCTCACACGCACCACATACTTACATACTCCACGCACCTCGCCTTGTCGCAAGAATTTCTCCGAATCCCCCCTCAATATTTTCCCCAAAAAGACGTACAGCACAAAGGGTTGAGGTCTCCGAAAGAGGGATGATCAATAAAGATCCTTCCCTGCGCCAATATACAACGTCGTCCCCCGCTACGTAATATATTCTCACCTCCTTATCTCAGCGGGCGGAAGTACAATGGCGCGTATATACGCCCCGGTATCCTCGTAAGAATACGGCCGGCTCGCTGAATTCCCCAAGACTTTCATCGACGTTACAATAACCGCAATATATCCGGGCGCGGGGCTGCTTCCCCGCGATACCGTGCGACGTCGGCTTGCCAGGGGGAATATAGAGGGGGCGAGAGGGTGTCGGCGCTGAGAAGACAGGAGTTGGATGTAAGGCCGCGAGGAGGTGAGACCGGCGGTAGTACAACAATGGCGAAATATAAATCTAAATCCCGAGCGCCATCCTTCCTGTTCTCCTTTCCACCTACCTTGCACCTCGATCTTCCGCCTTTCATCCCCTCCACCCCCCCTCCCTGGATCCTGGAAGGCCCCTCAGCAGCCCTCTTTCTCCCTCTCCCTCTCCGTCATTGTTTCCGCCCTTCGCCTCGAACCTCCTCGGCTCTCCGTCTCCACTCTCCAAGATTTGTATGCTTTTTAACGTCCGTCTATCTCGAGCACCGTCTGAGGCGCGCCCTGCTCCGGACATTATTCCAACGTCTCCGCCTATTCTCCCAGGGCTGCACGCCCATTTTCGGTTTTTCCCCTTCGTTTCGCGGCGGCCCTTCGGCTCCCGCGGGGTGGCGCCCTTTGCCGAGCCCGATTTTATCGCGCGCCCTGGACCGAGGATTTATCCGCGGAGTGTCTCGCGCCGGTCGAATAAAAATAAGGGAGGGCCCCGCGATAATTCGTTGGGGAGTTTCTGTTTGTTCGGCGGGACGAGTCGACTCTCGATCACGCCCGTTTGGGGGACGCGTGTCGTTTCGCCTGGCTATTGTGGGTCCGATGAGTGAGATCTTAGGCTGGTGGTGGGATGATGGAGGCTGTGTGACGGTGAGAGTAGGGCTGGATGGAGGAGAGAGGTGGAAGGAATGTTTTAAATAAGCGGGATGATTATATTGATTGTGTTAGGCTTGGTACGAGATCAGGTGTGGTGTGTACGGAAACTTGTATGGATGCTCGTTAGTGATTGTGTGAATTGTGTTTGTTGAATAGAGACTGGCGATCGATGTATAGGTATGAGTGTCTTTGGTGTTGTATTCCGTGGTGTGGCAGCGCGATTTATGCTTCCATGTTAGTTTTATATTACAAGAAAAGGATACTTGGGTTATTATCGAAAACCTAAGCTACTTTTCCCTTGGTATCAACACTATTCCTACCGTCAAATGACCGGTCAGTGATTTCTTTGAAAAATCGTAGAACCTTGAGGCGCGGTCACTTCCGGGATTTTTCATGATTTTCTCACAGCGATGAATCTCAGATCGATGAATTGATCCATCGACATTTTCCCTTCGTCCTCTTTTTCTTTAAGGATACATTTAGTACACTTAAAGCTGTCCTGGAAAATGGCTGGTAGGAATAGTGTTAATAGAGTAATGTATTCTATGGGTATATCTCGATGATCGATCTTCTGTATCGTTCTTCCATTACACGCGCATTGATAAAACGCGTCTTATACGTACTACACCGAATAATAGATTTCCAGTGAACAGAGGGAGACTTTAGCGTGTCTGGTATAACCTTCCTATTTCTGTCCATCCATACCCCGTGTCTCAGCTTCTACCCCTGCAATCCACGTCTGCTCCCTTCCAATTCGCGCGCCCGCGTTTTTTCCTCCCCGTTCATTTGGCGCCTCTTTCATTTTCCGCGCCTCTTTCGCTCCCTCCAGACGACGAAGTCGCTCACTCCGACGAGTACGCATCGGCCTCGTACGCGTATCGCGACGTGTGCTCTTCGTTACTTTGCGGACCGCGTCGCATTAACCATGGCTCGATGCTGCTGTGCACGCGTCGCGCTTTTTCATACTTAAACCGCGAAAAGATGGGATTATTTAAAGTGAGTTTCGTCCATTGGAAACACGCTTGGATAATACCGGAATTTTGTGCGATACCACAAAGGACGAATATTGGCTCGATGCGCTGAACGAGAATCGAATTTTGAATATGGACGCGCTGTGCGATTCGTGAAAGCGGTACGCGCATGCGCGTGTATATAACACTGGTAACCGTAGCTCGATATATATATATATTAACAACTTAATACGCAACTCTGATAACCTCCATATCTGGGAGTCGGTGTTTTATGTCAAGGTCATATGTGGGAGTTTAAAATCATGTGGCTGTCGATAAAATATACACGATTCTTCGGGATAGGCGTTATCGAGCACTCGATGAAATTTAGTTGGATTTATTAATCGTCGCGCCAAGGGATCGTACCAGGGGGGAAGATCGAAGGGCTTTGCGCTACTTTTCTCCCGACTCGGCCAACATCAACCATCCATCCTGCTTTACATTCGCGCCCTCGAAAATCCATATTCATGGGATCAGGGCCAGAGAAATGTTTAATCCCCTCACTTTTCACAATTACTCGACAACACGGAACAAACGGAGGGTTGGGCCGTCGATGGCGAGATACCGATGTTACTTTCGATCGACCGACATCTCGGAAAATCTCACGTTCCGCCCTTTTCTTATGCGCAGAAACCGATTGGAGAGCAACACGGAGCACTGGAACGCTCTATTGTTATCCTTGCGCGAGCTCATCGAGTGGGTGATAAGAAAAGACACGGAGCTAACCGGTTTGGGACCCGTCTGCGGTGACGTAGCTGCGCTCCAAAAACAACAGGTAAGTTCGATTATTGAAATTCCAAAGAGCAACTTCCTTTGGCGCAACTTCCGTGGCGGAATCTTAAATTGGAGCAAACATCCAGTTCTCGTGGCGATATTCCCTTAATTTAAATTAGAATAACTCGCCTTTAGATTAAGGCTCCCTAGCAACGATGAGTTAGTCGCGCGAAGTCGTCGTCCAACCGCGTAAAATATCAGTGAGAATAGTCCTTTGGTTAGAGCTTGGACACAAATTTGTATAATAAGTTTGGTAGGAATCGATCGTTTGAAAATCGACACCGTTGGTCTCTCTCGGCAATCGTCTGAAGCAAGAAAGTCAACGCGTGAAACTCATTTACTTGCCTTTGCATATACAACACGATGGTCAATCCGAATAATTTTATCGCAAAATAGAGATATAGTCAGAATGCTGACTAAACACGTAACAACATCCTGTGAAACCTTCAAAAAAAACCTCTCTACAACATTTCATTGATACTCGCCAAAATAATTAGTCCCTTTAAAGATAATATCCAAATAAATGTTCACACTCTTAAAATCCCTTATTCAATTTCATTCAGTTTTAGCAGATCAATACAATACAAATACATACAAATTATATACATATACAATACAAATGCAATACAACAACGCGTCCCTTTCCTAAAAATAAAACCAAAATAATAATCCTTCCTAAACCGATCACTCGAGCACCAACCCGGCCCATCAAAGGGCGCCTCATCCCTCGCGCAGAGGTTATTATAACTACCCTATGTCGGCCAACTTGTTCGACGAATTAACCAACATCCCCTCCCCTCCTCCCTCCCCCTCACTTTCTCGATAAGTTCGTTGTACGAAAATGATCTAATTATGGAGCAATGTGCTGGTAGACATTGGCTTAGACACGCACCGGCACGCCGGCATCCGATTTCAACTAACGCGCCAGCATCCGTCCTGCTCTGGCGCACAAAAGCGGACTAGCGCGGCCTAATCCAGATTAGGGCGTACATGGTACCGGCACGCATAGCTCTTGCATCTATACAGCCACTCCCTGAGTGTACAGGGGTGATAAGGTGCATGTACCTGCCTCCTGATCGCGGATGTCGCCATCCGGCGACACCTGCGCGGGCACTTATCGTTCCCGATTTGAAGTAAACGTTCGATGGACATTAGCCGCCCCCCTCCCTTCCCCCTTTCCAGTTGTCGCGCCCAACAATGATACCGCTGCCGGCATTGTCCTCGTAATTATTATGGTTATTAAGACATAGCCCGACGTTTCTGGGACCCGAGCGCCTCGATGCTCGCGCGAACGATTACGGTTACGAGGTATTATTCGAGTGGAAAACGGCCCCTTGGAAGTGAGGCGGATGAGTTTGATTGGAGAAAAGGGGGGAAGGTTTTGGGTGTATTTGGTGTTGATATTTATAAACGAAGAATTTTTTGAATATACTTTAATCTATGTTTTTTGTTATTATTATTATTAATGTTAATCTTGATTAAAATTGAATTAGATTAAAGGTAGAATTAAAAAATAAATTAAAATTAAATTAATTGAATAATTACAATTATCATTGTTGAATAAAAGTTTTGCTAGGTTTAATGTTCTTTGGTCTGAATTAGCATATATTCCTGCGAGGTGCTCGAGGTCTTTCATTTGCGTGGTGAGGATTAAGGCGATGGAGGGCTTTGCGAGGAGTGAAGTGAAAGGTTGTATCTGCTGTTTATGGTTAGAGATGTAGATCGGGCTTTTAGATGATCTTGAAGCTGATGGGAATGGAGGTTATGTATATAAAATCAGGAGTTCGATTTAGTATCGAGGCAAAAAGTATGTAAAAAATCGATCTCTGCAGTTGTGATCTACTGGTATCCCTGTTTTAATCTGAATTACTTTTAATTCTGTGCGGCAAGTTTTTGAAGAGACTTACCATTTAGAGGGAACGCGAATGGCGCGAATATCGAGTTTAATTTCAGAATTTCAATAACCGTAGATAAAGGAATTCCATTTTCGTTAGCAGTATAATTGTGCCAAGTTCCATCAAAACCAAAGCGAGAGAATTCGCGCATCTTCGTTGTTTAATGTTCGGGAGGACGTAGCAGAAGCTGCAGCTGCTACGTGCGTTATCTGCATTCCCTGAACTTCTCAACGAGAATAGAATTTAAGCTGTTACATTGCGAAATACGAAAATTTTGCTGAGAATCTTGTGTGCCGATATAATTGTTTACAGTCCTATCTGGGAATGTTATTAAAATCCTCGCCGCCGTGCTTATTTTTCGCTTTATTTAACATGGTTATTTCCACGATGACGCAACTAACATCCTTCAGTCACGTTTACCATCTAAAATGCTGTTCAACGATTTTCCTCGTGTTTAATAAATTTATAGATGCGTTGAAAAGTAATTGTCAATCCTATCCCTGAATTTTTTTTTCAGAATTTTTCAAGTTTTTGCATAGCCATGTTTAATAAGGGGGTTGAATAAATTTATAGACTTAATTCGAGGGTTGAATAAATTTATAGATGATGATCGATCAATGCGCGTCCTTTTGGTTGCTACGCGTGTCGCGCAAATCTGCGTTAATCCACGATTAATCCGCCGAATTGGCGACAAGCGTTAAAGTACAAAACGGACATTGCCCGAGGGAAAGCCAAGAGAGAAGCAGATGCATCCAACTAATGACCATACGAGGAGTAAATCTGGCAGAACTGCAGAATAGTAGTTTAACAATGTACTATGCCACGAAATTCCAGAATTTCGGGTAATGCTCGCGGATGTGTTTATGCGCAAGCCGTCGCACACAGTCGCGCTGCGAACCAGATAATCTCAGAAAGTTACCGAGCATAAATCGACGTTTGAGAGATAAGAAACTGTGAGAAGTCGTGAAGCTGCCTAAAAATTCATAAAATAATATCCATTTTCTGGGCTCGAACTTCAAGATCCATGTCGCAGAATGACGCACGCTTCGTGCTTCATCGCGATAAGAGACGTTGCACTTTCCAAACTAAACAGTGCAGCGCACGAGGACATTGTCAGAGTCTCATTACGAAGATAGCAGAGATAGCGATAAAATATTCACGATTACCAGAATATTCGAAAGATTCAAACCGTAGTTTTTTAAAAAAATTCCCGATTGTTATAGAATATTGAATTTTCAAGCGATTGGTGTGCTGGAGTTTTTATAAACTTCGACTTGTTTTTCAGAAGTACAGTTTTCAATTATGATGAAAATACTGAAAATTTTATATATTCAAAAATATTCGAAAGAGATTCAAAATACGATATATACGTTTTCTCGAAAGGGAAATTCAGCGGACGATCCTCGTAAGCAACGTGAGTCGATCTATCGAACCGCGCGGCTGGAAAACGAAACAATCGGATGCTCGAAAAAAGAGCAGTCATCAGGTGAAGTATCAAATTCTACCACCAACAAACAGGGTAAAATCTGCGGCGAAACAACCGCGGTTAACCCATTTTCCATCAAACAAATGCCACCATGGACGAGAATAGCGACTGCAGCTTTTTTTTTGCAGCGGATACGTATTCATTGTGCGTTAAAAATCACTTTACACAAAACAAGAATAAACTAGTAAGCTATAACAATGTTGATCGATCCGTGAATGTAACCAACATAGTCGAGTCGCGCCAGCTTTGCAGATACGATTTCAAAAGCGAGACGAAATATACGTATAATTTTTATACGCACTTGTTTCGTACAAATACTAGCCGATCTCTACGTAATTTTATACAATTTTCCACAATCCTACCGCGACATATAAACGATCACATTCGTCCATCGACGTTTCTTCTCTCTCTCCTTTCCTTAAAGATTTATCCAGTCTACCTAAATACATTTGGAAAATCGCGAATAATTCCAGGATCAACCCTAAAAAAATTAACACATAAAATATACTAATTAATTTTAATATTTTAATAAATCACGTCATTTATTTTATTCTTAATTAAAATTCACATATAAATAAAAAATTAACACACTCTACACCCAACGCCAAAGCCAACCATTCCTCCACTAACTTCTTCAATATTAAAACGCGGCAGAACTTTTCCAAAACCTATACACACGTGTGTCCGTGCTAAATAAATATATACTAAATATACCATTAGATTTATTACACATATACTACAGCAAATAAATGAGAAATATATAAGAAAATGCATATAATCAATAAGCACGTCCGGGGCAGCGAATTCGTCGCGCCGGAATGAGTCGATTCTCGCTAACCGTGGAATCGCCACGGTTTGATTTATCCGCCATGGCCGACGACGAAACGGAAGTTTTCCTCGTAAACGGATCGTCACCGTGGGAATGTAACGAGCGCGGTGGCGTGACTTAACGCGAAATCGATCCTGTCCGGTGGTGGAAAAAAAAAAAAAAAAGAGGAGGGGAGAGGGGGATCGTTACGATGGGACACGCCCGGCTGTTGCGTGGATATACCGACGATTATAGCCGTTTATACGACGGGCACGATTGATTTTACCGACTAGTACGGATTATACGCCGCGGTGGAGAAACTCCTGGCCGATTTCGCGAATTTCACGTGGCCCGCTACGTGACTCGGTTCGCCAAGGCCGTATCAGGCGTAAGGGGGTAGGTGTAAGAGAAAGATAGGTTGATAGATGGATATATATATATATAGAGAGAGAGAGAGGGATGGCAGGTAGGAAGGATGGTGGCTATTGCACTGTAATCAACTTTCTGCTATCCTAGCGATATTATATATGTGGGGTTGCTCGATGTATACATAGGTACTCCTAACCTCATCGCTCGTGACACTGTTAAGACAACATGCGTATTATATTGGTCAATAATGAGTGATTCTCACACTGTTCCTAATAATTCTTATTTAAATTCTCCATTGGGTTTTGTGGAATCAGAATTGTGTGTGAGACGTTGCACGTGACATTCCGCGTGAGATGAGGCACTATGCGTGGCTAGGATAATTAAAGTTAAAAATGTTTTAAGAATTAAATTGAAATTGAAAAAGAATATACGCGAATGAGCCATGTCTTCAAAACAGGCGTGGAAAAAAATTAGACACTTGGATTCGATTCTATTGAATAATTGTAGCCGCGCGTAGTGGCTCAGTCTTCTCGCGCAGAATGTCGTTATGGCGACCAAAATTCAGACTACGCAAAACCAGATGGAGAATTTAAATAAACATTATTACGCGTGATAATTAATTGCTCGTTATCGACCAACATAATACCGAGGCTCTGAGTTATTTATTACAATTGGCTCGATAGTTTCTGACGATATGTGTACGTGTATGAATGAATGCGCGTGACGTAGTGCTCGTGGCTTTGGTAAAAAAACAACTGTAAAAGGCAAAAACGTGGCAAAAATGAGAGAAAGAGAAAAGCAACAAGAGTATCATATATCTTTATTTATGTAGTACAAAGTCTGTTGATATGTTACGTTTGAATTGCGTGTTAAATATACATTGGGTACGAGATGTTAACCTGCTGTTGGGCGATTTAGAATAAGGCTCTGAGCACGATGCCCTAGATTCTCGAATCCAATGCTCCTGGTAATTGATAAAATAAGACAGCACGCTTTTAGATCGCGGAGAAGACGGAGGGACGTGGACAAACTGCTTCGTCGTGAAATATGTCGCGGTAATATCGCAGCGTGCACTTAGCAATTAACCCCCCATTCTGATAATCGGGTCGATAAGCGCGCTATCTTGACACGGGAAATTAGGCGACGTTCAGCGCCTTAATTGGATGGACAACGTTCTAATTTCTTTATTAATAGCCCGACCCATGACCCAGCCATTAGACTAACTTTCCTCGTACAACCCGATAAAAACTTCGTGTCATCGACTGTTTTACGATGGTAGCCGCATGAATTTCAATGCGACATTAATGTCCCCTCGAAACTTCCCTTAATCTCCTCGCTATCCACGTTCTATGTTTTACATTACAGCGCGCCTTTTGCCAAAACCAAGATCGCGAACGTACAAAAAGTAGCCAGCCATGAGAGGCCAGCGGTGGATGATCCATTTGAACGATTTGTTGCGATTCAAAAGCCTTCGTAATTCGCAAACCGCGCAATAATTATACAGAAATGATTATTGAAACTTATTCGATCAATTCTTAATACGTTGATATACATTAATATGCGTTAAATATCATCAAATGTTGCGTCGAAGTAAATCAAATCAAGGGCTTAAAAACGATCTACTCTTATCTCTCGAGGTCTGATGATATTACTTATCACCGCCAAAGATTTCCCAACCGCGAAACGAGTCTATTACCCGATTAACAGATCGAATACGAATGCAAATACCAAACCGCCGTTCGAGGAAAAAAATATCGCCCTCCTCCCTTTGAGGATACAAATGGGGCAATTGATGGGCGTCGCTCGCGGCGCGAGATGGCGGTGTCTATAAAAATATCGCTTCCCGAAAGCAGGAGATTTGCATCTCGACGGAATAATTACTCCGTGCGATCCGTTAATTCCGCAACAATAGGATTTCATTCCCCCATTCATAGAGGCCCCCGCTGACTATCCGGCTGGCAGCTTCGCAAACAACAAATCAACGTCAGCCGGCCTAGATTACTCGCACAATACCGAGCGAAAAAATGGTCGACGGGGGGGGGGGGAGGGGATGAACCGAGGGTAGGAGGGGAGAACAAGTTGTAATTGAGCCTCTGCAGTTTTATCGGCCGCCGCAAAAACCCAGAGCGCTCCCTTTGGCGGGCATTGACGGAAAGTAGCTGAATTCCTGCGAGCTCACGGTATCGGAGGGGGGGCTGGAAAAATTCGAGCAAAAGGGTTCTGCGTGAGTTGAAGCAAAAATGTGAAAGGGAACGAGAGCGAGAGAGAGAGATGGATAGTTGAATAGAGGTGGATGGGTGGAGATAGAGAGAGATAGCGGGCGCGTGAGTGAATGAGAGAGAGAGAGAGGGAGGTGCAGGATACGTAGGAACTTGGGGAGAGCACCGAAAGAGAAAAGAGCTCGATGAAAGGTATACATCGGTATACTTAATTACTCGCATCTTAACCCTCTATGGCTCGAATTATATCAGCAAATTATACAACTTGCGGGGCATTCACTTTGATACTTCAGCTCGGTTATTGGTTGTCTCAGAAAGATTATATAATTAAGACGTACACGTCATCCAATGAGAGAGTACAATTATTTAGTAATATCACAAGTGTTAGAATTAACCCCTTGCCAATGACCAAATAACGATGGACCGAATAAACATCATCCGCTAACCTGTACAACAATACGCACAACCCTAGAACCCTTAGGCCCACAATTCACTCAAACTATCCTAATAGTATCACGACTATATACACATCTATAATATCAATATATATTACTAAAGTGTATTCCCCAAAATTCGTTACATCAGCATGTAGCCTAAAACTCACAGGAGCCCGCAGAGGATTAATTTCCCCTTACACAAAAACCAGCCCCATGACCATATCCCCAAACAACGAAACTGGGTGAATTATTCCGAGTCACTCGAAAAGACATTCGCCTGCCGTATCTCGAGTCGAGGTCCAAAGGTCTCCGGAAAGAGGGCCAAAGGAAAGCAAAAAAAAAATTACACGCAGAGAGAGAGAGAGAAAGAGGGAGCGTATGCGTAACACAGAAGAGCGCGATGCCATAACTTGAGGGGCGGGGGATGAGGGGGGAAAACGTCACGAGTATGAGTTTCAGTCGCTACCGGAGGAAAACTCTCGTGGTCCGCGAAGGGCGGGAGATAATCTCGTTAACGAGGAGGCGTGCAATATCGTAAGAGCGGCTTTTTGCCTACTTGACTCCCGCGCCGGTTAGTTTTTATCTCGGCGCAGTGCCTCGTCAAAGGCAATTACGGATGCACACGTCGGCGCGGACTCCGGTTGGGCTCGACGTCGTCGTCTACCAACGGAGCAGGGCCCGCGTGTATTACCCTACTTGTCCCGCGAAGCGAGCGAGATTTAGACGCTCAGCCTCGAAATCCAACGACGACGACGACGACGACGAAGGCGAGCCCGAGGCCTCGAGTGCGGCTCAGCCGGTTCAAAAACTATAACCGCCACGCGCCTCTCACGAGCCCCCCAGTATTTTTTTCCTTCCTCTCTGCTTGCATGTTCGACCACGCAGGACGACCATCGCGGCTTCAGGAGGCAGCTCGAGGACAAGAGACCGGTCGTCGAGAACAATCTCCTGAGCGGACGCCAGTACATCGCGAACGAGCCACCGCTTTCGGACACTTCGGACTCTGAAGGTAGGCCGATTATGAATCTCTTCTTCCTTGGAGAGTACAGTGGTGACTCGGTTTGTGGAATTGGATCTGGCGAATTTTCTCGCGTTATCGGAGGAAAAGTGTTTGAGATCTGTGGAGGATACTTGTATGGTTGATTGTTGGAGTTGATTATCGAAGGTGAGGAGGTTTGTGGAATTGTATCTTGACTTTGTTACGTTGGTATGGAAGACTTTAGAATTTATCGGAGAAACTTGTATTTTTAATTATTGAAATTTAGGTGTTGGTATTTTTATTGTGAGCTTTTTCAAGTCGTTACGTCATTATGTGTAAGGATATAATTTATTGGCGTGTAAGTTCGTAATTCGAATTATATGTTGAGGTAAGAAGTCAGGGAAATTGGTCTAGGTAATTTTGGTTAGTTTCCATTGGAGGTCTAGTTGGTATATGTGACGCATAGTTGGCAACCCTGCGGGAAGCCGCGTGCGCGCTCTTAGGAATAAGCGAGGCGAAACAAGCGCATGCATGTAATACGCGTTTCGTATCGAGGAGCACCTTTCGATTTTAGACACCAAATTCGTCCGAAATATCTTTCTTGGCCATAAAATTCCTTAATGAGATGCTGTCGTAAATCGAGGCGCCACTGTACTCCATCCTCCTCGAGGTACTGATTTTACCTCGTTACGTCTGAATACTTTTTCAACTCTATGTACGCTGTTGATACGCGACGCACGGTGGAGAATATCGAGTCGCTCCAGGAATAATGTAATTCCGGGCACTAAGTAGAAAATTCCGGCACTTCGCTCACGGTGCGAGACATTCCTCGTCACTTTGGTTGATGAAGTTGAGTTTGAAGTGTAATATATAAATTTTACTGTAGACGAAAGCGAAACCACACGTAACTTGGCACACTCGAAGTGATAGGACATAATTTCATGCACATGGAGTCACGTAAAAATCGAAGCATGGTCCAAATTTTCTACACAATTTTTGCTATATCGTATCGAATAAACGATTGCAAGGAAGTTTAACATAGAAGAGCAATCAATATCTTTTAAGAATTAGGATACAAAGGGCTACAGGTACTTATTCAAACCTATAAAAATAGAAAAAGAGACAAACAAGAAAATACCAAGAAAATAGATACAAACAGTATCTATTTACTCATCAATTTAAAGTTACATTAAAATTATAATAGACAACTGTGTAAGATTTCTCTATTACAGAGTTTATAAAAATAAGCTTTCATTCGTACAGCGTGTTCAAAGCCGCATGATCGATGAAGCGTTTCTTCTTTCCGGAAGTCGAGACTCGCGGCCCATAGATAAGGGCTTCCTTAAACATTTTTCCTCCACGTCCAGCGCGAAAAATCGCCGAAAATCCTGCGAAGCTGTTACCGCAGCGAATTCCGGCGAAAGAGTTAAGAAACTCGGCCAAGTACATTCGTCGTGGGTTTTCGCTAGAGCGCCTCATAACGCAAGACTGCACTCGCCGATAGTCGAGGCTCGATAATTAAAAGCGGCGTCGAGGCTTTTAATCCCGATAATCCACGCTTTCCGCCCTCATCCGAGATTTTTCGTGCCAATTGCTCGC
Organism: Ampulex compressa; assembly: GCA_038496175.1. Lineage (NCBI taxonomy): Eukaryota > Metazoa > Arthropoda > Insecta > Hymenoptera > Ampulicidae > Ampulex > Ampulex compressa. The sequence continues at coordinate 34,284 of JBCFXI010001354.1, read as the reverse complement.
GTGAAAAATAACAATAATGACGATCGCAATGATAATAACCTGCCGGTGCAGTCTATCGAATTGAAGAACGAAGCGCTTCCACAGTTTCGCCCGCAAGACCTTTGGAGCTGCGCGAAAATAATAATTCAACAACGGCTCTCTCCTCCAATTAGTCGCGATAAAGGAAGCGACTCGATCGGCCAGATTCCGCGGCCTGCGAAAATATTGAAATATCCCCGAACTTCGACGATCCTCCTGAACTATCCGCGATTCTCCGGATAGCTTCCTCTTCCTCTTATTTTATCCTCTTCTCTTTTTCTCATAGCTTTGAAAGAAGTTCGATATAATAATAATAATACCTCCATCTCGCGGACCCTCGGTCTTTTGCGCGAGGAAAATTCCGAGCGGCCAGTCGAGTTTGAGGCATCGCGTCATTTCCTTCCGCGTTTAATATTCCTTTAATACACCGACCGCCATTATTGTTCGATTTGAGATCGAATGTTTTTACTTAGACTTTTGATCGTTAGAGTCTTTCACGTTGACTAGTTTTCCGTCGCGATCGGTGCTTGTGAATTCCAGATTTAATTTTTGCTTAACACGTTTTAGACTGATTTTTTATTACTTTCGGATTCATCTTTTATTTTTGCTGAAGTCATGCGGAGTGTATCTCCACGCTATTATAATTGGCTTCTAATATATGTCTTACTATATTTATGATTGGTAAGAAACAATTCTTTTTTAACTCCTCGTTTCGCAAGGAAAATTCTAAAGAGTCTAAATAGAAAATTCAGCCTGTTGATCTGAAGCCAGCAAACACAAGCTTCGTATATTTCCATCAGACTCCTTCACGAGCATTAATGCCGAGCAACGCGAGGCCCTGACCTCCAGAATATTTCGCTCGCGGCCTTCCAAAGAGCCGCCATTAATATCGCGCGCCTCGAAATCACGATGGATATTAATGGCGGCCCTTTGGAGGACAATCCAACAAGGGACATTTCCACTTGTCCCACATCATACACGTTAATTAATCCCCCCTCCATCGACGAGCACCAAATCTAATTCGGCGCTGATGCAAGTTTCATACTTGGTACGATAAGACCTAATATTTCCGCCATTTTTCGTGCCGAGATAAAAAGTTTCGCGGCCGATTTTAATGAAACTCTCCCAAGAGCACCGCGGGAGGGTTTCAATCGAGTTACAAGTATCGAAGTGCAGCAGAACCGGCTGGAACTTGCGAGGTTTAGACGAGACGTCCCAAAGGAGGCGGGGAACTCGAAGGTAGGACTTCTCACGGTCCCCGAGGAAACCACCGTACGTACTAATATCGATGCGCCTCCCTCGCTTTCTGATTCCCTCTGTACTACCTCTGCATCCTCCTCCTCCTCCTCCTCCTGGTTCTTCTTCTTCTTCTTCTTCTCCATTCGCTTACGCAACCGATCACCGAGGAATTTCTAATTAGATAGTCCAACGATACGTCCCGGGCCCTTGACAAATCCGACATCCGTGAGTTGCTCGCGAATCGTGGAGAAAGTTTCTCGATAAAGTACCCACTGTGCGCGCAATACCCTCGCGGGAGCACTGGGAACGTGGTTGGATGTCCTGATAAAATCAGCAATACCAACGGGCATAGAATCGGGGGTTTAAGGCGCGATATACGTGTGCCGAACTTTCGGAAGCGAGTCGAATATCCGATGCTGGATCTTGGAGAATTAAGGCGCTCGCGAACTGCTCGAAGTCTATACAAGATGGCGGAGGAAAATTGATGAGGAAAATGATAGAAGATACGTATATACATGGATAGAAGCAAAGAATATATAAACGCTATGCTGTTAAAATAACTCGGGTTTTGAACGACGTTTTTGGGTTTCAAAAGGACTTCCTCTTTTTCCATATAACCCACGAGGATTAATATACGCGTATCGAACTTTCATTGGTAAGTCTCATATAAGACATGAAATCTCCCAAAGTTACGAGCTTGAAAAAGCTTAGTCTGACACTATCACTCGTGTACTAAGACAATTCGTATGTGATATATATACCGTAGTTCTGGTGGTTTGGAACTCACCTTAAGCAGTAAGTCCTAGACCAAATGACCTTAGTAGTCGGTGTCAAAAAAGAAATTAAAATAAAAAAAGGATAATTCGTGATATAAATGTATAATAAAAATCATACATCGACCTTCTTCATCGACGCTTCTCAGCACAAGTCTCCCAGCCCTTTCTCACTTTCCTCTTAGCAATGTATATCACGGTAAGAAATTCTAATCTCCGTTGTCTGCTAACGAGAATTTCAAGACGCGGATGCTATTGTCATTCCCGCCTTGATACGCAACGCGAGGATCGGTTTGTCCAATGGCACGGGGAGCAAGTCGCCTGGGTTGCACGGCCACCGAAATCGATCTCAGCGCCGAGGGCCCCGGCGACATTGCAACCGGCTGCATCGCCAGCGCCTGATTACAGTCATTCTGCAAGGAGTCACGTTCTTCGAAACGTGCGCGGCATCGCGCGATTCGGGATGTCTTAACGTCGATGGATTTCCGACAAAATGACGCCGCGAGGCTGGCTCGGATTGTAGCGCCCTAGGCACAATGCTCTCGTCCACGAAGCGGGGGAGGTACAAAGTAATACAACCCGTCGGTTAACCAAGGTACAGACTAAGTTACGCACGGTTATTCCCCCGAGAAAGACGAAGCCCGCCTTGTTTGCCGTGTTTGGATTGAAATAGAGACGAGGAAATTCGTGGGGGCCGCCGTAGTTTCCTCGACTGCGTCGCTTTTTCCGGAATTTTACGGTATTAAACCATTGCGAATACTCGGCTTCGTTTGATATTCTGCTACGTTGTATTCTTTACCACGGATTTATTATCGATTTGCGGAAATGCGCACGTTAATCTGGCCTCCCCTGTGTTTGTCGAACTTTATTTTTATGGCTTTACGGTTGATTTTCGAAATTGCGTGGCTTCAGCGCGCGATTGGAATGGATCTGTGACTGTTCACTGTTGATTGTATCGAGCAATATACTTCGCTTCCTCTGCAGCTTGGCGATTCTCGTCCCCTAACATACCCATAATCCTTTAATTTAACAAATAACGAGAATTCCTCGATTTCTTATCGAACCTCAATCTACATGGTTATCGAGATTGTCCCCGTTATTCGATCGATCGAGCACGATACTCGCGAGAATCGAAGCTGATTCCCAGCCATTTCCTCGATCAAACATTGATGGCGGGCTCCTTGAAAATTTAGAATCGGGATCCGTGCTCGCGAAAACCGAGATCCGAGACGATGGAGGAAAGAATTTGAGGGTGCGGAGAGAGGGAGAGAGAGAGAGAGAGAGTCGGATAAGGCGCGAGGGGACCGAGCGAGATCGAAGGCGCACGTGAGCGGAAAGTCGAGGAGCAACTGTTGAATGGATTGCTTACCGATGAAGAACACGGCCGCCTAATTCAATTCGGCCGAAATAGTTTTTGGGGGCGTTTTACCCCTACGATCACGTTGTTGCGGGGCGTGCCGCGCCTGGCCTCGCGCCGCTACCTGTTTCCACCAGACTTTCCAGCCACCTGTCGGTGCCCTGGGTTTAATCATACCTTCGAGAAAAGCAAGGAGCGCCTTTGATGGAAATATGTGTAACGTGAGATAGGAGAGCGGAGCGAGCAATTGGATCGATGCGCTGAAAATTTGATTTCGGCTCGAAAACCGCCTGTGAGTTATGATGGACGATCATTTTCAGTTTTAGTTTACTTTAAGACGATCGTTGATTTTATGGTAGAAATCCACAAATTATATGGTAGAATTATTATGAGAATTAAAATGCTCGATAAGACCACAATCGTCTTAAATCTGTCACGAGCAGTGCGAAGGTACAAATTGTTTTACTTCACTTTCGAATTATCCAAAAATTCCTCTAGGATATTATATTACTGGTCTTAGACTTTAACCCTGAGTGACGCGTAATTTTACGAAAATCTCATCAAAAACTGCCACGCGTATATTAGTTGGTTTCTTATATTATTACAATAATGAAAAATGTACACCTGTAAACTGTAGCAGCGCCTGAATTTCCTCTCGATTTATCTCCGGCCAAACGATAACATAGAGAACGTGCATCGACAAGGAGCGAGCGTGCGATTACCGTCGACCTCGACTCGACACCTGGCCACTTTGAAACACTCGACGGAAGAAGCTCGAAGCCTCTCGAACGCTTAAAACGACGGTGATCCACGGAGTGGATCAAGCAAAGCAACAAAAGTCAGGGCCTAAGCCGAGCACGGAGGGCGAGTAAATCGTTTCCTGCGAGTTCCTACCCCATCGTCCACCCTCCGCCCCGCTTCGCCCCCGCTATAATTCCCACTTAACCGAAGTTCGCCACGGACAGTGGAATCTAAGCCTGGGCGGCGCAGGCGATTAAATGAGCGTAGTAAATTCGTAAGTTTATTCGTTCGAAAACATTTGATCCGGCGGCCCTCCAAGGATGTTGTGGATTTATTTCTCGCAACACCCGTTTCGAGAGTTCGATTATCGATCGCTGTATATCGTGAGGAAAGTGCGCGATATCTGCAGACTTGAGTGTATTTTGTGCGTTATCGCCAGTGGTGCGAGAAGTACTGTATTTTGCAACATTTGCTTTGAAAGTTCATATTTCGAGCGCGATGCGTCATGGCGAAGGTACTCGCTATCTTCAGCATTGAGTATACGTTTTAGTTGGCAGCACTGGCGCGCGAAGTACTTTATTGTTTCACAGTTTTACCTTTAAATCGCTTATGGAGATATAGCAACTTCAAGTTGTTCGGTCATTACGTTATTACATAAGGTGACTTGAAAGTGTGCAGAGTCCGATTAAGTAAGTTCCCCTCAAATTGTACTTTCAAAGCAGAGCTAGCACGGACTAATGTATCTTACAGGTGGACTAAGTGGCGAATCCTACGATCGTGATTAACAAGATTCCCTTTAAAGTTTATGTCACATCGACACGAAGACTCGTGCGATTATGCCAATGTGACATAAACCCGAAGTTCATATCGCAACGACACGGTAGTCAAATAATTCGCCTTTTAGTCCCCTCTTAGCGCGAACCATTAACCTTTATCAATTTCAAAACACGAACATAGAACAATAAAACGATTCGTGATAAAAAAACAATAGTACTACACCAAGTTCCTAAAGCGAAAAACAAATCGCTGCTTTTTTCTCCCTCTCTATATATATACACGCAAAATATTCAGCAAAAAAAGTAATTCCGTATCGACCAAATTTCAAACGCAGTATATCCACCAAAAAAAAGTAACCTCAATCACGACAAATCAATGATAAATTTCAGCTTCCACTGAACACACGACACTTTACACGCATCCCTCAACCCAATTATGCATAGGCCCAATATTATCATACTCCACCCTCGCGTCGCACGCATACGACAACAGCACGCCCTACCCCAGCGCGAAAGACAAACCTAACCTAGGAGCCCGAAGTTACCCGGCGGGAACGTAAATCACTTCCCCGCCCGTCTTCATCCGCCGCTCCATTAGCGGGCTCGCGTTTTACTGGCCGCTCGTTTCGAGAACGCGCGTTTTTGCCCAGAGCCCCGACCGATTCGAAAGTAAGGGAGGCCCGTATAACCGAGCCACGCGAGGCCGCGTCGCCTTTTTCTTCGCTCCCCGGCCCGAGGCCGCCGATCGATAAATCGAATCGATCGGCCGCGGGACGAGCCGGGGCGGTAAAGGCCAGCTGGCGCCCCGCGCGTAAATCATCATAACGCGGGCCCCAGATAGGGAGGGAGCGGGCAGGTAGGCCGTTATCAATGCTAAACATGCGCATAAAAACCGTGCCGCGTGATACGATGCGTGATTCATAGGACAATTAATTCCTAGCGATAGGCCACGGATGCCGGGCCGGAATACCGGCGGAATAACGGCCGTTTCTACGGTTCGTTACCGGCGGCCCGAAAAAGCCTGGACGCTGCTGACGGCTCGGGGCGAAGAGTGGGAGGGGGAAAAAAAGAGCACGTTAAATTCTTTCGATGCCCGCCCTGCAATCCGGGTTGTTTCAGCCCGTTTCACGGGTATCACCGCCGCTGGTCGGCTCAAATTGCCGGTGAAAAAAATAGGCGGCCTCCCCCCTTCTCTCTCTCTCTCTCTCTCTCACTCTCTCTCGCTCGCTCACTATTTCTCTCCGTCCCTTTCCCTCTATCGCCACTCTTCCCGCGGGCCAAATAAAATCTTCGTTAAACCCGGAATTAAATAAAATCCGTGTCGTCTAAGTCGGGCTTTATCCCGGCTTTGCGTGGGCATTGTGGGGAATTGAATTTTTAGTGGCGCGCTATCGTCGAAGCGTGTACGGTTAATGGATAAGGGAGTAAGGAAACAAAAAACGGCCTGCGGAAAGGGCGAGGGGGCGGGGCCTAGGGAAGGAGGGGCGGAGGGTAGGGCAGACTCTTGTGTTTCATTACGCCGCGGAATTTTTCAGACTTCTGGCCCGCTCTGCTGGGATATCGCGGCGGTTAATAGGCGGGCTGTAAAGGATACAGAAGGGGAACAGGGTGGGGGATATAATACTCTCTCGTCTTTCAGATTTTATTACGCTGTCAATCTCATTTCTCTCCTGTTTTCTCTCTCTCTCTCTCTCTCTCTCTCTCTCTCTCTCTCTCTCTCTCTCTCTCTGTCTCGTTTTTTTCCTGGTTCTCTTTTTTTACTGTCTATTCGAACAGCACGCCAGGCTTCGCGCGGTATGTGCCGAAATAACGAGGAATAAAGCGGACTGAGAGTAATCCCGATTCGCCTCTTGCCTTGGATAGCTCACCGCAATTCCGTAGTTTTCAATTTTTTTTTTTTTTTTCTGATAGAGTATTTTTGAAAACGGAGCTCTGAAGCCCCATATTTCCTTCGCGCGAATCCGATGAAACCCCGGCAGCGTAATGCGGTGGTAATTGGAAAATGATTCGCGGTTGTTTCGAAAAATCGAGGACGGCGGAACACGATACTCCGAGGCTATTGCTGTGCGCTTCTCCCCGGCTATTTCTGAAATTCTTTTACGCGAAGCTTTTTTCGGAGAATATTATCGTATTACCGCGCGATGTTGCGGAGAGAGAAACGGGGTAATGCTTCGATCCGTTTGCTTTTCCGTCTTAACGAGGAAAACGTTGACGTTTATTGATATTTAAAGGATTAATAAACCCCTCGAATATACATTTATCCATCCAACTGTGCGAAATCAAAGTACGGTCGTTAGACAATACTCCAGCTGTCGGATACTTACGAAATGTGTATGATTTAGAATTAATTTCAGATCCAAGTGTCCTGAACATTACTATACATTAAATGAAATATATTCATCTTAATGCAATATATAATAATCTCCGAGGCACGTGGAATAGGACCAGTATATATCAAACTAAATATTAAATTAAATATAAAACAATTAAAATACCCAACAATTATATATAAAACTTCTTGGGATAAAAATCGAATAATCATCTACTACGCGGTAACCTGTATGGTCAAAAGTACAACAGTAGTCAAAAGCGCAACAGTAGCCAAAAGTTTAAGACTCGTCGCGCAAGGAAGTCTTCGGAAATCCCTTATTCAAGTTCCACCCCTTGTGCTTTCAGCCGGCAGGGAACTGGACGGTGATTCCAGGGGTTACAGGAGCGCAGAGGAGCAGGCACGCGAATTGACGCGCAGCATTCGACGTGAAGTGAGCAAACTTTCGGAGCAGTGGAACGCCCTGATCGAACGCAGCGATGCGTGGAAGCGGAAACTCGACGACACCGCTAACGTGAGTACTCGCCTCCTTTATCGCGGCCGCCTGAAATCCGCCGAATGTGCTTCCCACCGTGAATATTGATCTCTGAGGGAGGGCTTGGATGCGCGCCTCCTTGAGTCTTTTACCCGCGAATCGAAGAAAAAATAATACTATATAATAATAGAAGTAATAATGGTATATGTAAAAAATAACAGTGCCATGGCAAACCGTTATAGCGTGATATTGAGTTTGAGAGGAGGATTGAGAGTTTATATTATTTGAGAGAAGTATGTTAGAGTTTGTTGAAAGTCATATTAATGATGTTCATTTAAATTTATGATGCAAATCTTATTTCTAAGCGAGCTTTACTTTTGCATAACGAGCTTTTGTAATTAATTTGGGTAGGTTGATCGAACATTGAATTTTTTATATACTCAACAAACAGCTTATAAGACTTTGCGTGGAACGAAGATATTTTTATTGAAATAAGAAGTGGTTGATCGACTGTAATTGGGTAAGAAGAAGGACTTCGTATTTTACTTTTTACTGTAACTGTATATTCGTTTATACGTTATTTAACATCGTAGAGAGAAGGCGCGTGTATAAGCAACCAGTTTATCGTTTTCGTAGTGTACATTCCAGGTGAATGCGAGCTTAAAGTTCAATTTCCACGAGAAAGTGCGAAGCTGTATTTACATTCGCCGACGTATCTGTGACATACGTATCGATAACCGATATCACACATCTTGAATGATGGCCACGAAAGGCAATATTTTCCTTTCAAAGAGCTTCCACGAACTAAAGTCGATATTCAAAGCCGGGCGCGCGACAAACTAAAATTAAACTATTCTTATCTATCGAGCTCAGGAAGTTTCAAATACTTGCACTGTAATATAAACCAGAGAAATCTCGTTATTGATAAAGCAATTACCGCAAGTTGGCTTATATTGAAATGCAGCGTTCTCGTTTTAGACCAGATTACGCGCCATTATATATACAAAGGCGTATACACCGATATTCAGTCTAGACTCTCTTAAAAGACATCTACCAAATAACCCGCGGTTATCTCTATTAAATTTAAATTAATCTCTCTTAAAGTTTCCATTACATCTTTCTGAATAATGTCACACGCAGCCATTTCTAGCGAATATATAGATTCTTCACAACCGACAATAGACTAAACATCCGCTTCGATCAATAATTCTCAGATACTTTTCACGCATATTCATAAACGACAAAAAAACCCCACGTACCAAGCTAACACAAGCCGCGAAATTACAAAACTCCCATTACCCTTCGAACACACCTCGTACCTCCAAAGTCCCCCACCAATCCACAAAGAAAAACCTCGTATATCACGCCGATCCACTTCCTCCGGCCCGAAATTCCAGGACGAGAAGTTGGATTACGGCCACGAGGGAGGGTCCTGCCTCGATCCAATAACATAAGTAATACGAGGAGCCAAATCTCGCGAGCTTCGAAACTCCTCGGCTCTTTTTTCCTCCCTTCCTGCGGATGGCATCACCTATACATCCTGCTGGACAAATAAGCGGCGCAATGCCCGGACTTATCGGGTGTATTACAAGGGCTAGTGGAAGGGGGGAGGGGGAGGGGGAAAGGAGAAAACGTCCGTCGATAGGCCAGGCTCGTCCACGGTATCGCTTTATTATTGCCCCCCCCTCCCCTCCCCGCAATTTTCTCTATCGCGCGGACGTTCCATTTGCCGGAACGACTTCGTGCCCCGGGGCCAGTCTATTTGGGAAGGAAGGCGAGGAGGAGGTCCGCGGGATCGCGGCTCCGGATCGATCCTCGGGGCTTTTTCACCCAATGCCACCGAAATCTCCTGGCCGCCTCCTTTTCGATATCGAAAATTGCCTCCGCTTAATCGGGGCTCAACCGTATATCGTATACCGCTTACCCAGGTATCATCCCTTGAATAATGCCGCGGCCAGGGCTGTAATTTCGCGCGGCCGGACGAGGATCGCGCGTCATCGCGAGGGATACAGGGTTATGGATCTTCTTAGGGGCTCCTGGATGTCGAGTTCGTCCCTTTTGCTAAAGGAATTGACCTTTCTGCAAATGGAATTCGCTTGCGAGCAGAATTGAACCCTTTGCGATAGAGATTCAACCGTTTGCCAGTGGAATTTCATTGCAAGAGGGTGAATTTGTTTTGCGGGAAGGTGAATACCATTTGCAAAAGGGTGAATTTAGCGTGAAAAATTTATATGGAATCCTCATCCATGATAATTCAAGCGAGTTCCTTTTATTCTTGTATAAGACGCGCGCTCTTTTTTTTACTTTATGATTCTGGGATATGATTGACGCACCTTGGGAGGAGTAGGGTTATTTGTGTTTTATAAATGTATCTGTAAGGCGTTTTTCCAAAGTCTCGCGATACATCTTCGAGAGCCAGGAATTAGTTTAGCACTCTCGGCCAAAACCTCGGATATACAGAGGAGTTATCGTGCTTCCAGTCGAAAAGTCCAGGAACTTATAATCCCAGGAACACAGTGGTATTCCAGACGCATCGGTAATCGCAGTGAAATCGTCGGCCAGGAGGTTCCAGGTCGCGGCTCGAGGTGTAAATCGGCCTTTTTACGTCCCCTTCGTCGTCGTCGTCGTCGTCGTCGTGGTTTAATGCTCCGCCGTGGGTGGAATGCGTTGCTCTCCTTCCTCCTCTCTCTCTCCCTCTCCCTCTCTCTTTTTTGACGCATTACACCGTGATCTCATAAGCGGTTTTACGATTTGCATCTTGCCCCCGGGTACACGGCACTCAGGCTACTCGCCACTCCGAGGCCGCATTGGTGCATCCCAACTCGGGAATTCACGAGGCTCCTCTGAGCGATACCGTTCACCTTGCACCGAAGATCTTGTCCTCCCTTTCGCCTTATGGAAGCTCTATGCACTTTTATATATAGGATGTGGCTAATAAAAAATAATAATATAAATGGTATAATAATAAATAGGATAATAAAAATTAGTATTACGCGTACAACTTTGCTTCTGCATTTCTCTTATAGATGCTATTCATGATAAGTAGTAGTTTTTTCAACGCGGGATTTGTACGCTCTTCGAAAGATATGGGTAAGTAGTAGCCAACGACTTGGAAAGTAGTGGAGGATATTTTGAATTATAAATGCGTATAACCAGTTTTTCATGCTAAAGCCTCGATATTTCGGAAAAACGCACAGAAGCAAAGTTGCACACTTGATAGATGCACTTTGTTATGTGGTAAGCAAAGGAGAGAAAATTGTAGAATAATCGAGCGGAGGAGAAGGAAAGGGATATTTTTTATTTTTCGTGATCGAAGTGGATAACAGAACACAGACATTGTAGGTAAAATAATGGAAATAGGAGTAAAGATAGGAGCAAAGAATAAAAATCCGTGAACATACCTTATTATCTCGAATGTAGGTGAAAAAAAAGACGCCAGCTCGAAGAATAAAGTAGGAAAAAGAGATAAACGTGGTAGCTGGATTTGCTATTTTCCATAATCAAAGTAAATAATCGAACACGAGTGTAATAGGCGAAGTAAATAAAGCACGAGTGACGCGCTTTATTACCTCCCCTGCGAATAAAGGGAAGAATGAAAAAGCGACGAATAATCGCTCAGGAAGGAAAATACGAGTGGAGTGCGTTTGGATTTTTGATAATCGGAGTAAATAATCGAACGCGAGCATCGTGTAATTAAAATACGAGCGAGGGGCTTCGAATACGCACAGGTCGGTGTCCATAATTAAACGACACTTTGGTTTGCACGTTAGCGCCTGGAATATGTACACACGAGTGTAGTAAATTGGTGAGTTTATTAATTTGAAAACACGAACGCAGAACAATATAATGAATTATGAGCAAGTTATTGCGTTCCATAAATCTTCCTGAGACGCGTTTATGTTTGCGATTGCCATTGCGTTCTTCACTTTCTCATAAGCTTTATACTTTTATACTCCTCTTCATAATTGCGTACTCCTTTAGAATTTTCAGCATTTCTTAGCTATTCGGATCTCAGATATCTCATTCCATCAAATGAGGCCTTAAAAAATGTAACAAACCTGTACACTTAGTCACTTGAAAACAGGAACGTAGAACAATACAATGAATGTATTCTTACAGTGAAGAGGCAGTACAATGCGACATATCAAATTCTTAATGTGAAAACCACAAATTCCTAATTCCACGCTTTTACAGAACAATACAATGAACGTATCGCTCAATAAAACATACCAGATTCTTACATTAAAAAGTCAGTACAGTGCTGCACAACAAGTTCTTGAAGTGAAAAAAACACACATTCCTAATACCACCCCTTCACCACCAACCTCTAAACAACGTCCATCCGTTTCTCGTCCCCTCACCCCGTTTCTCCCCCACGAATCCATCCCCCCCACATCCTCACTCCACGCGCACAGACGCGATCGCGCCACTCACATCCCACACATATCGGCAATTAATTAATATTTTAATCCCAGACCGACCTACAATCCCCGCTACATCGGCGCCTATTCCACGATCGCGGAATTGCAAATGATCCCGGCCGTAATTGCCGTACGGCCGGCCCGAGGATTCCCCGTCGAAAGGTCGCGCTGGTGCTTAACCCAGAATTTAACGAGTTCGACGAAGGAGGTAATAACTTCTTTCGAACCGGAGAGTTAAAATAACGCTGGGGCCGGCTGCGCCCGAGAATCCGTCTTAATATAATTCGAGCGCGCTCTATAAGCGGCCGCGGCCCTCGTCTCCTCGAGATGCGTATAATTCGTCCTTTCCACGGGCTCATCCGTCTACGTCGCGAGTGCCACTCGAACTTCGATCCCTCCTGGCCGACCTGACACTCACCTTTCCGGCCGGAAATTAATTCGGTTCTTCGTTAGTATCCTCTTGGCGGCGAGGATTTTTCCCCCTGCCCTGGGCACCCCCCCCTCTCTCTCTCTCGCTTTCTTTCTCTCTTTAATCGGAATAAAGTGTCGCTCGTGAAAGGCCGGGGATTTATTTAAAAATCGGCCCACGCGGATCTGCGGCTCGTTAATGGACGGGTTCATCCTTCGGGGGTTGGCTCGCGTTCATTTCGAACGCTTAATCGCCCGGGGGAGTTTTATCATCGACGGACCGGTTGGCGGGGCGCGCGCTTTTGGTTTTGTACGAAACGCACTTAATGAGATCGCGACGCGGCTGTGATTCTATAGCTTGACTCTTGAGAGGCTTGGGGATTGATGTTTAAGGTCGGAACTACTGGACTGGTTGAAATCATTTTATTTCTCCATGTTTTTCCGCCTTTTTTTATTTTGAAGTTTTTTTTTTTTGGGTTCTTTGGGTTTTCTTTAGGTTACAAGTTGTTTGATTTATTTTTGTTGAAAGGGAAAGAAATTCGTAGAGCCTTATAACGAGGCGTTTTTTGAGGTTTTGCATGATTTTGGATTTACGCGAAACGCGCTTAATGAAATCGCGAAGCGGGTTGGGTGTGATTTTAAAGCACGACTCTTGAGAGGTTTGGAGGTTAATGTTTAAGGTCCACACTACTGGACTGGTTGAAATAACTTCTTCAAGTTTTCTCCCTTTTTTAAATCTTCAAGTTTTTTTTAATCCTTTCGATTTTCTTTAATTTAAGAATCCTTTAACTTATTTCTTAAACAAAAAATCGTAGCGCTTTATAACCAGGCGTTTTTTAAGATATCGCATAATTTTTGTGCGGTATTTAGATTATTATATCGATTTGATCGATTACGAAGGTGCAAAGCTCCACGAATTTTTCCAACTCGATTCGAAGGGATAAGCCACGCTTGCCCAGCGCAGGTTCTAAAAATACCATCGCGAATTCCCTTCTCCCGGCATTAACAATTCGCTGTTCGACGCACGTGACGATTGTAGCATCGATTCCGCGCTCGGCCGAGGACGTACCTGCATTTGTCTGTTTGTTTACTTATTTAATTATTCCGTAATTCTCGTCAAGTCGAACGCAAACGGATGCGCGCCGCGAATGGATAAGCTCGAAACCGCGGGGATTTAGTTTCATCGCTGACGTTTTCGTTTAATTAGAGCACATTCAGCCGCGTCAACGGCGAAGATAAGGGGCACATTCGGGCGGCTCTGCATAAATATTTGCGCCCCATTTCCCAGGCTGAACCTTATAATCCTATTTTATCGCACTTGTGGCCGATTATTTTAAAGCAGCATCCATATCCTCTTTTGCGTTTAGAGGATCAACGTACGTACAATATTGTTTGAAACGTAAGCCTTTTGAAATGATCTTACCTTCTTAGCACGGTCAATACTATAGGAATTTGTTCCAGAAAGAAGCTTCAAGCTTCCTTGGCTTGAATCGAGTTTACGCAAGAATCGGTAAATGATGTTTATTGGGTTCAGGAGTAACTCTTATTTCTGGATCGAATAAATATGGTTTATTGATCTTTACGATAAAAGAAGTAATACAAAAATCTTGGGATCTTTATTTATAAAAAACATGAGAAAATTGTCCTTCGATATTTGCTCTGGCTTTTAGAAAGAAAAAATCTTTTCTTAGACCTTCTGCCGTTGGAGTCGATTACTCCTGCAAGTGTGAGCTACGTTTGAAATCTAAACACGTCTAAGTCCAGAGGCATTCCTCGTAATCGGAGTGGATCAGAGGTAATCGGTTTGTTTTAAGGACAACCTGTGTGTGTTTAAACGCGAACGTGATACGAATGTTCCGCTGGCTTTGTACGATACCGTAAGAAGTCCGGCTCTTACCGGTCGATGACGTCGCACAGTGGTCAAAGTCTTGTTTTTACGTGGCAGAAATCATCGTCTTATAATCTACGCACCCTCGATACTCGGTCATTACATTTACAACGATTAATATATTTACAAAGATGTAATTGATACAAAATTCTTTTTGTTTAATCCAAGAATAAATGCCACAAAAGACATTTTGTCAATACACTTTTTCTATTTTAAAAACTGTGTGTAAATTTAAATTTAATTATTTAATTTATTCAATTAATTATTTATTTAATTAAATTTAAAATAGCGTGAAAGCGATTAAAATATATAAATATAATAGTAGAATAAATCAGCATATCTCGAAATCATCGCAAAATCTTCCTTTCCTCATCTTCCTCGATCATATATCTTTCTACGATTCTTGAAACAACAATAAACCACAAATCAACCTACTAACCTACGAACATTAACAAAATAATCACAGCATTCCCACTGGACCCAGAATCTCCGTCCGGAGCGACAAAAGTGGTTAATTAAAAGTATCTCGGAATAATCGAAAAAAATTACTCTCATCCAGCTGGAATTGGAGTTTTTACCACTGCGCGCAGCCCTGGGCGCGCAGGGACCTCGGTGGGCGTCCAGAGGAGCTTCGTAATGGCAAAACACGGTGTAAAAAAAGAGAGAGAGAGAGAGAAAGAGAGAGAGAGGAAGGGCGGAAGAAGCCGCGCCCGATTAAAAGTGCATCGAGTTAACGGTTATTTGACCGATACGATATACCTCGAAGATCAAAGTTTCCGCGCAATCAGGGGGCTCCACCCTCGAATGCATAATTCAGGAGCGAGACACAATTTAACTTTTAAATTCCGCGCTCTCCCGTCGCGCTTTAATTATCGGCCATCCGGTAATTACGGCCGACACCTTCTTTTTATTTCGCGATATCTTCCAGGGTATTCCTCGCACCTTCGGTCTTATATTAATTTGACTCTTGGCCCCGGCCTTCGTTCGGTTGCTCGGGGCGGACAGAGATTTTCCGCGGCAAATGAAGCGAATCGTAACTCCCGGCCAGTGATTTTTCTTCGAGAATCCCTGGCGCGGAAATTCTCCTCCTAATTCGCGGGAGTAATCCCGGCGATCCGACCTTCTTGATCCTCGCTGATGAATCGAAGAGACATGAAATGAGAACCTTCGCCCCTCGCGAGAATCGTGTTCCGCTGATTTTCTGCTGGAGGTTTTTTGATCGATCGCGCGATAAATACGAGGATGATATTGATAACAACAGCGATGGTCGATCGAGGGACAAATGCCCTTTGGTATTGGATACGCGGTTTTTTTTGTCGTATTTTCTAACGAGTCTGACTCGTAATTACCATTTTGGCCACAAACGTGAATATCACGAGTGACACTCGTGGGATGAAGGTTGGGTCAAACGTAACCATCGCGAGTTACAATTGTGGGACAAAAGTCGGGTTAAATATGACCATCGCGAGTCTGTCTCGTGGAATAATAGTCCTGGTTTATCGTTTCGAACTTCTTGAGCTCTGATTTCATCGAGTTAACTGGTACAACAAGGGGTTTGAATTAATAGAAACTTAATAACGATCAATCCTCGCGAAAAGCTCGACAACGTTTAGTTTTGTACGAGGTTTAGTTGGTGTAGGTTTAGTTTTGCACGAGGTTTACTTGGTGTAGGTTTAGTTTTGCACGAGGTTTAGTTGATGTAGGTTTAGTTTTGCACGAGGCTTATTATAAAAGCAGCACTTTGCTTCTGTAGCTCTTCCAGAAGCATACAAATGAGCCAACTCCAATGCTCCTGGCCAATCGACAGCTCGATCGAGCGCTTTAAAGAGAATAATAACGATCAGGTTCGCCTGGAATACACCGGAAATATTTTCCTTCTATTTATCCTTACATTTTTTTTTCCGTATCGTGCGATACCACGATCGTCGACGGGCTTGTGTAACCAGTCGAACAGGTACACTGGCGGATCTCCTGTGTAAACAAGGGTTTGAGAGATGTCGAAGTGTACATAACACAGCCAGCGTTATTGCTTATGCAACGATTGACCGTACGGCTATTTGCTGTAAAAACAGATCTCTATTTTTGCGAAGAGCCTGTCGTTCGAGGCGCCCCGTTTCCCGACCAGTGGACCGCTCGAAAAACTTTCTCGTTGCCTTCGGGGATCACGGAGGGAAACCGTAGGAATTTATGAATCTCCTTGTCGTTGGGTCAACAAAGATTCTTACCTCGAAAACTCGACCAGCTCCAGAAATCCTCGCTGACAAAGCGCTCGGGCAGAATTAGCTTTCGAGGATAGGCACTTAGCTGATGATGAATGTGCTACCGGTCATTGCTATGCTAAACAAGACCCCACTGTGTTATTTAAGATCTACAAATATTTCTCCTTCGATTTGTGTCACCATCGAGGGAAACTCGTGGACACGAGCGATGGTTTGTTTAACTTCTACTCGGCGATGTCCTTCTTCCGCTCTGGTTTTAAAACGAACCGTGTCATCCGTTTGTACTGCTTTGGAAAATCATTCGCTTAATATCGATGTGAATCGATAGAGAAAAATAATGAACATTGATTAATAGAGAAGGTGATTCTCAGTATAACAGAGCATCTATTCGCACAGTTTTATTCTCGTTGTCCTTATAAATTCCTCGAAATTTCTCAGCATCCCCCAATCCTGAAATAAAGACTTGGCGCCAGAACCAACGCCCTACCTCAATACCAAAGGGTCGAGCCATCGATGAAACGGTGCTCGAAGCAGATGCACGTCCTCCTCCTCCTCGAGGGGTGCGCGCTGGCAATCGTGAGATATCCCGGTTTAAGCTCAAAATTAAGCTGAACCGAGCGATCCGAGTCGTCTCAGCGAGAGGAATTCGCCTCCGTAGTTAGGTATGCAAAGCAGGAGCCAAGGCAAGAGAGGAAGCCTGGCCAGAGCCAATCAGGGGATATAGCGAGGCTTCCATCCGCGCGCGGATACACGCGCTCGGCCCCGCACTCGGGCATTTCCGTGGCCCTTCGGACGGATGAATGAATGCACAGGCGTATCCCGGGCCAGCTGGAAACTCAAACACCATCTTTCGAATTATAACCCTGCCATCGGATTGTCTTTCGAATTATTCCGGATTTTGCCGCCAGGGCTGAGAAGCGCGAGGTCCGTCCCGTGGATCGAAAGTATACGACCGAGTTTCCCCCCAATTTCCATCTTTTCTGCTCCTCCGCTCGTTCGCTTAGTCCTGGATTTATGCCGAAGGGGAGAATAGGTTATGTGTCAATCGAACGCGATAGTGGCGCGAATAGGAGAAGATTAGTTTATTCCCTGGCATTGGAATAATTACTCGCGTGTAAATTCCAAGGGTCGTGATAGCTTGTTTCGATGAGGTTTATTTCGTATGGAATGCATTTACGTGGCCATTATTTCCCGCGTTAATTGACATTCGCTGCCTAAAGACACTTTGGCCCGAGTTTACAAAATAATACGATCGCGCCAATTTGGAATGCTATCGAATGTCGGTGCGGGATGGTTATGATTTTCGATGATCCGCGGTTTATCCTTCATGGAGAACGATATTTCTTCCATTTACAAAACGAAGCGTGGTTGATTATCTGTATTAAGGAGCGATGTGCAGATCTCTTGCTTCTGAAACAAGCGTGCATAATTCTCTATACAGAATCCGTAGTCGCGTCTTTCCACTGAGCAACAAGCGTTCCTCGCACGCGGAAACGCGAAGAACGTGGAAGTTTATCCGGAACTTAAGCAGCGTTTCGATAAAGCGGGGAGTTTTGAATCCAAATCGATGCCGATTCTGCAGATGGGAATTCCAGCGGAATTTCGACGATCGCAGGGCGGAGATCGATTTTTCGCCGGAGCCTGGATTCTCCAGGGACGAAAGTCAGGCCGGAAGTTTACTTCGGAAATAACACGGAGATGTACAGGCGCGGTGTTTCAGGGTTTTTCGCGAAAAAGTGTATCTCGACGCGCTCGTGTATTTTTCGAGGCTCGCAGAGGGGCTGGATTTTTTTTTTGGGGGAGCCTCGACGTGCCTCGACGGGCGCGTTCATTTCAACCTCCCGCTTCCATGATTGTTACGGCATTGTCGCTCTCGCCTGGATATGGTTTTTGTCCGATCGAATTTCGCCCAAAAGTTCGTTACAGACGTGCGCTTATTGCGTCGCATTGTCCACATTGTAGCGCGCAGCGCGTCAAACTGTAATGCCGAAAAACTTCAGGAAATCGCGAAAAAGGGACATTTTTGGGATAGCGAAATGTGTGTACTCGGAGCCTTACAACGTTCAGCGGACAATGGCGAACGATTTTTGCCTGTTTTTTGCTTCCAACCGCAGCTGTTGTAGAATATTCTCTTCCCGTATAGAACTTTCGTTTTCTGTCCAAATATCATCGCAGTGATCCTTGTGTGTATTCGATGATTATATTATAGTCAGCGCTATATTATTCTGGGTATTCTCGATCGATCATCCTTGCTGGTACAGTTTGGATGCGATTATCTTTCGCGAAAGTGGTCGAGAGCTCAAGCTATTCCCAAGAACGTCTTTTTCAAGAATACATTTAACATCGAACGTAATTCTTTGTCACTCACGCTACGACCGAATTTCCTGCCAACGTCTCTACAAACAGCCGAGCCGAGGATCGATTCACCATCGGTCCTCGCTCATCTACTATAACAGAGGAACTCGTTTTCGAATCGGTGACGACTAATCAATTGTGTTCCACGGATACATATGCATATACGTATACGTTTACATAGCATGGATATAAACATAGACATAGACACAGACATAGCACAGCACAGACACACAGACACAGACACAGACACAGACATAGATACAGACACAGGCACACGCATAGACACACACGCAAGCATAGGCATAGACATATACATATAGATACACATAGGTATAGCCATATATATATATATTATACATTTATATGGATCTACGAATTTTCGTGAGAGAAATGGTCAGATAGCTCTTCCGGCGACGTTAATGCGCACGGTCTGCCGCATCAGTATCAATCTAGTTCCCGACGAGTGGGTACTTAATCAGTCAATTAGCGGTGGTCCACTAATTGGTTAATTACCGGGCAAATTTGTAGCCGGTAGACTGTGGCGCTAGAGAAGAGCCAGCCATGTCCCGCGTACCCGTCGCGCATGTACGCACGATATTTGTTTAATTTGGCCGGACGGCCAGGTATGCGCGAAGGAGGCGAAAGGTGCTTCGTATACGAGCCCCAACCGTATCGCGGCCGTTAAGACACGGATGCGTACGTATTTCATCCTGATGCACGGTTATTGTGGCGAAATAAACGACGCCGCGCCGCAGAGGCGAACGTATCGACGGGAGGTTTAATGAACGGAAGCGCAAGAGCCGCCGGGGCAGAATACGGGGGAGCGATTTTTTTCGGAAATTCGATGACGAATGCCCACGTCACTTCCGCGCGCAGAGCCATTGGCCACTCGGATAGGGCGTCGGCTGTTCTAATGGATCCTGAATATTTGCGAACGGGTTATCTTAACGCTAAATCCAGCAACCACTTTCTGGACATGTTTATATATACTATTGTACGTGAATTTTATTGGTCATAAACGAGCGCTTCTCATCCTCGCACTTTTCTTAATAATTTATATTTGGATTTTTCCATTTGACTTTGTGGGATGGAATTTTAATCGCCATTTCACTGGAGTCACTAGACCGGGACTCGATATACTAAAATATTAAGAAAACGATCGTTATACCTGAATTAAATATAAAAACCACAGATCCCATATGCCCTTCATTTTTATCCTTATAATCAACACACGTCATCTATCCTCCGTATATTTAAATACATTTATATATTCATACCAACATCACCTTCGAGTTGTGCTCTTTGCGTCGATCCTATAAAGAGTTACCACATACTCGAGAGATAAAGGTGTACCGTAAGCCATCGATCGGAATAAATTCCAATCGATCGGCGGTAGACTTCTGTCCTCTCGCATCCTCCCTGCCTTATCCAGGCGCACGGATAATGGGTCAATAATCATTAGGCGGCGCTTAACGGAGGACGGAAATGACGAAAGGGTGAAAGTGGTCGTTATCGCGAAGGTCGAGCCAACCTCCATTCAATTTATCTCGAAATTCCGATACTAAGTTATCGACTCGCGGTCGGGCCGACCGACGGGCCCTCGCTGGGAAAGTCGTTAATCCAAATTAAAACTACGACCGGAAACGGGCACTTACCCGCCGTTCTCCGCGCCCATTCCGCCTCGAAGTTCAGCCACGCGTTAAATTCTGCTCGTACCGGCATCCAAATATACGTCGCGGCTCGCGTTTCAAGTTCAACGCACCCTCGGGCGGCCTGGCGCTTTCCACATCTCGTGCAAACACCACCAAGACACAATGAACCACGCGGCGATCCTGCGCCGTTGATAAGGAGATAAGCCGCATTCCAGCGCGCCTGAGTATTGGAAAAATCGATCGTGCACGAGGACGCGCGGGATCTCCCCTTTGTATCGAGTTTATCGAGGATCCTGGGATGGCCTAACTCGCATCTCGGACGATTTCATATCTGGGCAAACGTCATAAATACTTTGACGAGTTGCGCGCATTTTACTGGCGTCGTAAACTGTGCTTCCAGGGCTTCGTGCGCCCCACCGAAAGTTTGTTCCGGGTGTATCGCTAATTTGATGGTCGGTGGATAAACAGGGGGGCGGGTGTGGACTTATCGAGGGATAGATATATTCGTGGCGGGATGGGGGGATATCTGATATTCGACTTGCTTGTGTTATTAGATATTTAATGTATATCTATAGCGATATCTTTGGATTGAAAGGAAAATCGCAATAGGATAAGGTCGTTTAAAAACGATCATTGATTCTTGATTCGACAAAGGATTTATTAACGTGCTTGATATTTTAAGTCTCTGTTTGATGTCATGGAATTTGTATTTCGGTCGACCACATCGACATTTTTGCGTGGAATAATAATAATTGTGCCCACTGGTGTACGGCTCCAATAATTAAATGATTACTAAATTATGAATTAATATTATCAAACTTGTATAACTTAAGATGATGCATCAAACCGTGTTAAGAAAATTGCCATGGAAAAGTCAAACATTAAACTAACTGAACGGGGACATGAATTATTATATTACACAAAAGTATCAACGTGATCGCCCGAAATTCTAACTCCATAAGACCAGATAGAGATTTAAACTCATCTAAATATTATTTAGTGTTATAAACAAAATCGCAAGTAGTATGCAGCCAGTAGAGAAATCCAATTACGTCCTAAGTAAAAATACATTCCCGAAGGCACTTTCCAATAATCAAACGTCAACCTGGTGAAATGTCTCGCACGCAATAGAGACGCTACGAGATAGTGATCGAGGTCTGATGATAATCAAACGTTGCATACGCTTCTCCACTGTGCAGAGTATGCCCAATGCCGAGTCGCCTATCGCGCCTAGGCGGCCTGCGGAAGGCGACCAGGATGATCCGAGCTGACGGATGATCGGCCCAAAATTTCGCCGGAAATCGCAGAATCGGGCGCGGTAGATGTTGTAATATCGCATTGTAACGCAGCCAGCATGGGGCCTTGCATTAAACATGAGCCATACGCCGGCATTGTATCCCACATACACCCTGGCAAGCAAATTTACATTACGTTTATGCAGCTGATAATTGAGCTGGACGTGCCGGAAGCAAAGCGTGAATGTAAGGAAAGGAAAGTCGTTGGAGCCACGGAGTCCGAGCCGCACTTTAAGAAAACCAATCGCGCCATCCATCTTTTCAACTCTATCCCCATGTTACTTTTTCTCACAGTCAAGTATTCACAACGAAATATCCATTAAAAAAAAAGACACTATACAAACCACAGTGATTCCCGCGAAATTGTGTCACGAGCTAAACGCGATTCTAACTCAGAGATAAATTATAATACTTAGAATCCTTGCACTGGCAAGCCATGTAGAACGTATTCTCCTCCTCCAGTTAACTATAACGTAACATCAAGAGCGACTCGTTTGTCTTATCATCGTGGTGTATATTCCCCAAACATCAGAAAGAGCCGTTTATTCAGACGCGCTGGTCTTTCGAGGAAGGGCTTTCAGGGAGATACGGATTGATTGGAAAAAATCCAATCGCGAGCGTGGAAGGTAGTCGATACCATTAGCGATACCGATCGTTGCTGCGTGGAGGAGGAGGAGGAGGAGGGGGGATCGTCGCAGGATGATTTTTCCAGGCGCTGGCAAAGTGGAAAAGGAGTTACACGGGGCGTATCGTCTTCGACTATCGGGGACAACGTCGTGCGCTTATCTCGTATCTCGATTGCCTTCAGGCTGGCTGAATAAATAGATCAGTGACGGCCCTCTTCGCCGGTGTGAATGGACCGAATGCTCGTATCCGGCCTCAGGGACAAGCCTCGAACGGCGAGATCATGATAACTTTGACTCCGGACGCTGTCACGGTCTGTGTTCTGTAATTCCACGAACCGAATCCATCTCACGTTTCCGTGTTCCTTTCACGTGTAAATGGCCGAACAAGGGTTAGCGGGGTAAAAGCTGGTAAATGGGCCCCGGTAAATCCTCGGCGGCGGTTGCTTCAAGGCTATTCCGTTTCTTTGCGTTTCAAGGGTAAATAGCCCCATCTACATCGGCGCGAGATTAAGCGGGCAAAAAGTCCTTTTATGTGCGCCCGGGAAGGAGGACTCGGATCCTCGCGGAGCCTGTGGGCGATGGGATACCAAATTTTGAAGCTGCGCACCGCGAGTAAGAGGTCCTTCGAGTGCTTTTGAATGTGCGACTCGTGAATCGTGATAAAACCGCGGTCTGTTCTTAATAACGCGTGATAATGGTCATAGCGAGAACATTTGTGTACTTATACCGATACTTCGTCTGATCTTTGTGGAGTTGAAATTACGTCGACATTCGTCCGTGGGACACAATTTCCCCAATTTTAATTCAATGTATATATTAACCCTTTTAATTTTTTGAGCCACACAATCGTGGCCAGAAATTGTGTCTCTTGTGCAAATTTCACTCTTCGCATCCCCCGTTAAATACGAAGACAGGAATTTCATAGAAATAAAATGGTTTGCTGTAAAATAACGGAATTAAAATATAACATTAATATATGATACAAAGCTAAAAATAAAATATACTCTGCGAATAAGTTGCTCGCAAACAGTTCGAAGAATCACTGATTATTCTTAAAGTAAAATAATCGATGAGATAACGTGGGTTATAGGACTGGATGGATCATCGCGCATATTTAATGGCCGACAATAGGAGGCATTCGCGGTCTTTTCTAAACGTACCACTGCAACGACTAGTACGCGCTTGCGATAGATAGGAGGGTAATACGATTCGGTCCGCGGATTCGAGCCCCGGTGAAAATCGTGCGCGTTCCAGTAATGAATTTCACAGCAGAATAATCGAGTGCAATCGAGCACAGAGATAAGCAGGTGCAGTAATAAACGGCGGTTTAATTTCAACAATGGATAAACCAGCCGGTGCGCCTCCGTGTGTACAAAATAAACTGCCGGAGATAAATGAAGAGCGCGGCTAATGCTAAACTTTGCCACGCCACCGCTACGAATCGTATTTATAATTGACGAACCCACCATTACTCATCTCTTATCCGCGTCTGATTTATTCGCATACCTATGGGCGAACATTCGCGCCAGCAGGCGGAACGAAAGCGGCGGGAAATCTGGGGAAATGTTTTGCTCGTCGAAGGCCTAATCGTCTTGTCGGTGGAACGAAAAGAAAGATGAAACCTGGTGGAAATGATACGAGGATTATTACGTAATTTGCGCTCGTCACAAGGCTTTGGGAGAAGAAAAGGGAATCCGCCTCGGAGCATCGATTCGCGTAAGCGTCGGCTGACAAAACGTCGGTAATTACCGCGCCCATATTTGCCCAATTAACAGTTAATTAAATCCTTATTACTCGGTGAACGAGTTTACATTCGATCGACCTTTAATTAATTATCCATTAGCAGGAGCACGTGCGCTTTCTCACTCTCTTTCTCTCTCTTTTTCTCTTTGTGTCTCTGTCTCTCTCTCTCTCTCTCTCTCTCTCTCTCTCTCTCTTTCTGTCTCTTTCGCCAGAAGGCCACGCGAGGCAAAAAAGGTTCGCCAGGGAAATTCTGGTTTACCGTGTTTTGCCTATGGGGTGAAGTATCGAAGCAGCGGATTATGCAAATTTTGGCAGCGACTACATGTCGCGGATTAACGGCCAGCATTGGTTAAATGCTCGGTTAATCGTTATAGCGCACCTATGAAATAATATCGATTGTTGGATAGGCTAGCAAAATTGTAGAATTGTATTTTGAGTCTTATTTGAGTGCAGCATTGTTTGCTCGTCTGAAATTTGAATGTCGTTCTGAGGATCCAAGGAGAGCTTAAAATAGTATCAAAAACTGAGGATCGATTCGTCTAAAACTAAGTGGCAGTCGAATGTTTCTATGTGAAGCTCTGGAAACGGGTAAAAATCACACTGTTCCGCAAAAAAGTATACCGTGCACGGGGATCGTTTGGATGGAAAGAATTTGACCCCTAACCTGTTAAACAACCCTTTGACCGTGATGCACTCCAACCCAGTGCCGGCAATATACACGCCGCGATAGCCGCACGACAATTCCACGTGACAGCGCACACCTACGCTCTTCGTCTATAACGATGGATCGGCCAGAACGTATATATATACATCTGCAGCGGTCAGAGGGATGAGAAATCAGCACTATTGGCTTTCTAACATGAGATAATGTGCAGGTGTCATGAAACATCAGTGCAGGTATCGATTTAAATTATAAGTCAAACTAAATAAATAAATGTCACTTGCTCGAAGCTGTGCTACTAATTCCCCAATAATCCGCAAAGGGCAAGACTCAATCAAATTCTTTAACTTTTCGGTGTTCCACTTCTTCCTCCAAACATTCTTCTTTGGTACTAAGCTTGAAATTCATCGAAGGCTCTGAGTTCAAAACGGTGTGGATTTATGCTCGTAATTTTATAAAAAATGTACTTATCCTAATTGTATCAGCAATAGATCAAAAGCATTGATTATGAACGAGGAATAAATATCTTTTAAATCGCTATGCATAACACTGACATATTCTAAACAATAAGCTAATACCTAGCGAAAGGAAAAACGTGAACAACGAGGAATGACGTATCGCGCGTTAAAATCCGATAAAGTCGATGGCTCGCAAGGTGCGGGGTAACCGCGAGCTCTACATTACCGATGGCTTCCACGGTCGCCTACCCGATGATCCCATGGAGCGAACAGTCGAGGGGAGTCGATGATAGCCGAGATCGGCCGAGAGGCCGGCTACTCCGCACGAGGCGACTCGCGCGATGCCACAAGCCGGCTTCCGCTTCGTCCGGCGCGAACGGCGGAGGCTCTCGCGCGTGCCGCTTTCCTTTGTTCGTCCCGGCTTTTCCCGGTTGTGCTTTCTAGAACGTGCGGTGCGCGAGTGCGTAGGAGAACGAGGGGGGGAAGGGAAATTGCTAAGGAAGGATCAACGGATGAATTCCGAGGGAAGGGCGCACGGATGAGTTTCGGGGCAGGAAGCGAGTGGAAAGGACGAGGAGGAGTAAGGGAACTGTCAAGTGTCGAGAGAACGACAAACTGAAAGTACATAGAAAAGAAGATAACAAACGTATCGGGAGACGACGAGTACGATACCGTCGATCGGAGTGAAAAAGCGTACGAAGCAGAGAGAGAGAGAGAGAGAAAGCGAAAGGTAGTCGAGGAGGAGCGCGGAGAATGATCGAGCTGGGGAGCTACGAGGCCCTTAATCGTGGGAAAGAACCTTAACCTATGCACCATTAGACAAGGAAGAACGATTGATTCAAAGAGACGTCAAGCTGAAGGGTTCGTGAGAGTAAAGAAAAGTACATAAGCCGAGCGAGCTCGGAAGAGAATAGCTTTAGAAAAGACGCTAACGAACATCTGGCCTCGAATCCCGGAATCTTGAGGCGTAAAAAAGATCGTGGAAATAAAGAAAAGCCAAGGAGGAAATGTGAGGTTGGTCGAAGCCGATCGCCAGCAGGCGCGCATGCGCGCTACGCTCCTCCTCGTCGATCCTCGTTTCGCCCTGCTATATCGTGTCCTCGTGACACGCCGAGGATCCAGGGGGCCCGGGCCGTGTCCTCGAGACCCAAAGCGATCCTCCTCGCGATCCACGAGCCATCGAGGCCACGATGCTGGCCCGTGGACACTGTCGGATCCTCGAAGGCCTGGAAACCACTGCTCTCGCCCGGAAAGCCGCGAGCAGGTAGCCAGGATGTAGGCACATTTCGGAGCGGGTCTCCGAGGTAGCGCAGAGACCGGATATCCTCGATTTTGAGGGCGCCTCTCTGCAGATATCGAGGTATCTTCGCGCGCGGAATCGCGAGAACGATGGTTCGATCTAACGGAAGAGCACGATTTATACACTGCCTTCGTACACATCCGACCGCGTCAGGAATTGTTGGCACTCTGCCTCGTGTAAAGACACCAATGGGCTTTTCGCGATGGACGAATAACACTCGATAATCTCAATACGTGTCCACAGGACCCTAGTCAAATTACTTCCACGATAGGTCCGTGTATATAGCGAAACGAATGGAATACAAGATATATATTCGAAATTATTCGTGTAGAGGATAGTCAAGTCCGCGGGATTGAAAAATCACAGGAAGGTATATGGAATTTCATCGTAAAACTTAGAAGGAGGCTCGCGTGTCTCGAGAATGGTCGAGGTTCGCGAAAGGCGTGCGATTCGTTTTCCACGAACCTGCCGGAGCGCGGATATTACGGGAGACGTATTCGGATCGTCGTCTACTCATCCATTTGTTCGATGAAAGGAAAGCTCGTCGTTCCAAAAAGCACGAAAGCCTGCGCGAGATGTTGAGCAACATTCGTGGGACGAGGGGGAAGGCACGCATGTATAGAGACCCATCAGGTTCGACGGGAGTGATGTACTTTTAATTACACCGACGACTCTATTCGAGGCATTAAACAAGCGCGGTTGTATAATAACGAATGGCCATTAAGATACTCTCAAGGGCCGAGCTCTCGTACATTTGCCAGCGACGCGGGAGACCGAAAGTTGGCGGGGGTTTGGCGCATAAATCGATGATCTTAGATGGTGATAAATGCAGTGGTAAAGGAAGACGTAGAAGTCCAGGGGAGAGGGTAAAGCGTAAATCCATTCGCGCGCGAATAAAATCCCCCCGGCGCAGGGATTTAACGTTAATTGCGCCGCCAGACGACCAGCACTGCGCCGCTGATGAATTTTTCTAGACGCCCTAACAACCGACGAAATCCAATCCTCGCACGGTTTCCACGGGAATTCATTATTCCGGGCGCATTGCGCGAATTGCCCTGGACAAGCTCCACGAGGGCCACGAGCTTAATCCTGTAAGGATATAAAACCGTACACCGCGCGATACTCGCCAGGTCTCCTGGCTAATTCCTTTTTAACTCCTTCGACGAGGCGCCTCTCGCTAATCGTTATGCGCGATGTGAAAGGGCCTTGCGCCGTGGCCCCTTATCTCGCGGTTCGAGTATGCAGAATGCGTCTTTCACTTTAACCGCAGCTGCGGCCTCTTTTAATTATCCACGAAATATGTCGCCTTGAAATTAGGGGAATTTAGAGGATCTCCCCCGGCGAGGGAGCATTTTCCTGGACAGTTGGCAGTCCTAACCTTCATTTCTCCGGACGTCCCTAACCTCGAAGAAATTCCATCCCTCCTCGTTTCCACGCGCGCGTGGCCGGGAGTACGTTGAACAAACTCCGGATAGCGTCAATTTTAATCAGGCGGAAGGGACGGGGGCCGCGTTAAACGCGATACTTTAAACGCACCGCGGAACGTTTAAAAACCTTTTACGTCAAGCGGCCGCCCCTTTGACTCGTTTTTACGGGCTGCGCCAAGAGAGCATTTGTCCTGGCGGATTGTAGACCGCGGCTGAAACACGCAGAATGCGTTCGTCTCGTGATTACGACCGCGAACTGCGCCAGAATTTAGCCGGGCTCCGCTGTTACGAGGTCTAATTTTTCCTCCCTTCCCCTTTTTTCTCTCTCTCTCTCTCTCTCTCTTCTTCTTCTTTTTTTTTGTCAGGGGCTCGGACAAAGGGAATTAGCCTCCTTAATCCGGGTATTAAACGAGGTTCTCCCAGGGGTAGTCGCGAAAATGCAATATCGCACTTGGCATTTGGCGCTGATTAAGGTGACGATCAAAAGCGCCTTCTGCGAGAAGCGCGAGGACGAAATTGGCCGACAAAACGACCGGTTTTCGATGCGAAACTTTCGTTCGCTCCTCTCTTCCCTGTCCTTCTCCCCTTCGCTCTTTATATACGCGTCCGTCTTCCTCTCGACCTGCCGCTCGCTCCCTCTCTCTCTCTCTCTCTCTCTCTCTCTCTCTCTCTCGAATCTCCCTCCTGCATTTCCTTCGATTTGCATACGGCACGGCCAATCAAGGGCCGGCCTGTTTGCCCTCCGTCGTTTTTCTCTGCTCGTGCACGGATAATACTTCCGTTATGAACAGCCGATCGTATCTCGCGGCATTGTCCTCGGAGGGAAAGCATTTTTCTTTCGCCCCGCACGACGACTGGCTGTGCTTTATCGAGCGTGCTTGGAGAACTAGAAATATTTATCGATATTTTATTGAAAGATACAGACTGGAATTTGCTTGAACGAGTGCTGGATGGGAAATCTTTGTTTTAAGTGTAAGGATTTTTACGATAATTCCGCTGCTCGTTTGTTGGATTTTTTGTGTATATGTGGCTTACAGAGGAAAACTTGCTAAACACTTTTTAAAATATATAATAGTGTTCTTTTTGTGTGTTGCTGAGGAAGAAAAGGCATCTTGAGGTAATTCCTGGCGGGTGAGAATCGTCTGGGGCGACGATAGTGCCAAATGGTATTTCGATTATTCACAGTCGATAGTAATTTACTTGGACTTGTCGCCTAGCCGAAGAGCTCTTCGTAGATCGCGGGGGGGAAGTTTCAAGGCTTCCAGCCTTCGAGGCTTCGAGCGCTTAAGAGTTTACTCCTCCTTCAGGTTCCTCCTCCTTCGAGGTATTTGTCGACGTTCAAATGCACTCGACGAAATGGATCTCTTTACAGGTCGTAAACGTCTGCGAGCTCGTCGTTTTTTCCTCAAGTTTGCCCATAGTACTTGAATTCCTCCTTAATGGCTGACTCTTCTAAAACGTTAAGAAGCGATATCGTTCACGGTCAATATACGATCGCGATGGAAAGTGCTTCGCTTAGGTATTCACCATTCAACGCTTTGCAAAGGGTTATAAAGAAAATGTATCGTATGTTTGCTATGAGAAATCAGATGTGAAATAGTCGAAAATCTGATACTACTCTAAAGTATCGATTATAAATTTCTAACGACGAACTTTTCACCGTTATTAACACTAGAACTACCAGCCACTTTCTCGGCATATTTAAAACACCACATACATATTTAAAAAAAAGGGGAGAGTAAAAGGAAATTTCAGTAAATCAAAATGATGATCCAAATACTGCATGAAAATCATGGAAAATCTCAAAAAACACATCGTTATAAAGCACTACGATTTTTCAAAGAAACGACTGACCAGTCATTTTGACTGGTTTGGTGGTTCTAGTGTTGTGCGCCAACTTCTGATCACGCTTCTCTCCCTCTCTCTCTCTTTCTCTCTCGCCTTCCCAAGGAAGCGGATGACAAATTCAGGAACCGCCCTGAGACCCATCCTCCCCGAGGGAAGAGGCCGCGCGAGGGGAAATTCTTCGTTCCATTCGAAGCGCGGAAAAGTCCGCCTTTGGCTCCGCGCGGGAAAAAAATGTTCCGGAATGAGTATTGGTCCGCATCGCCTGAATGCACATTGACGGGCAACCGTCATTCCGCAGGAGGGACGTGGCGGAGGTATCGTTTTACGAGCTTCGAGGGAAAAAGAGAGAGAGAGAAAAAAAAAGAGAGGAGAGGCCCCCGTTGAAACGCATTATTCATCGTTAAAAGCCCTGCCAGCCCGGTGTTCGCCCTTCGTTGCGGCCTGACGATTCAGAATCGAGCCACCGTGGATATGCGTGGGTCACCTTCCCCTTTACGGCCGCCACAAACGACTCTGATAACCCTTTGCGCCTCTGTTACGCCAAACGGCGCCCGAACAGCGAGCCTGACTTATTCTCGGTTCAAGCTGTCGAGTTTTAAACGCGTATCCGCCATCCTTTGGCGTCTAGTGATTAATTAGTCTAGGGGAGCATTGCCATTGGATCCTGGCGGTCTATTTGAATCTAGGGATTAATATGCGCGGTCTATTAGGGCTTAGGGATTGATCTTTCCGGCTTGTCGAGGTGTAGGGATTAATATCCAGTGCTCAATCCACGAGCGTAGGAATTCGTCTTTATGTTTTATCGGAGTATAGGGATTAATATCTGCGGTTTATCCGAGTGTGGAGATTAATCTTTCGGGTTTATCGGGGTATGGGGATTAATCCCGCTGGCTTATCAAAGCGCAGAGAGCGATCTTCGCGGTCCGCCAGAGGATAGGGATATGCTCTGATAGACCGCGAAGATTAATCTAATCATCCGAGCGGGCGAGTGGAGAGTACGAAGGAAACACGTTAAATAGGGACTTTGCTCTGGGGAATTAGGATTATTGCTCACGAAGCATGGGGGAATTGGTCCGTGGAGTTGGCGTAAACTTCGATGCACTGGAGAGGCGCACTCGCGGCCGTGCATCGTGTCTTGGGATGCATATTTGGGGAAAGGGAGGAGATTAATGTCGGACGCGATACGGGATGAGGGCAAAGAAATCCGAGCTCTGGAGGCTGTGCATGAAAGAGAGTCGAGTTTAAATTCAATATGAAGTTCGATCACTGGAATTTGGCACGTGCGGGCCTGTTAGAAAGGATGCTGTTACCTTTGTATAATAATGTATAAATTGGGAACTTCTAACCTCCTTGCTCGTGATATATTTAATATAATTCATAAATGTGGTGTTAAAACTAGAACTACCAAACCAGTCAAAATGACTGGTCAGCCCTTTCTTTAAAAAATCGTAGTGCTTTATAAGGATGTATTTTTTGAGATTTTCCATGATTCTCATGCAATATGTGGATCGTCGTTTTGATTTACTCAAATTTCCTTTTACTCTCCCCCTTTTTTTAAAGATGTACGCGGTGTTCTAAATATGCCCAGAAAGTGGCTGGTCGTTCTAGTGTTAAGCAGCAGGTCCTTTTCGCACTTTTGATAAATTCTCCATCTGGTTGCGTGGAGCTAAATTTCAGTCGTCAGAACGACATTGCCAGTGAGAGAGTCAAATTTCTCTCCACGTGGTGCGTGATTCAATAATTAAGGTTTTGTTTTATCAAGATTGAGGAATGTATGAAAATAAATAATCTGGAATACAAAGTGATGAATCAAGCCATAACGAGAATGCTGTGTCCCGGTCCAATTTTTTCCACGCATTTTTCTTCTTATGCCTTAATTCACCACATTATATTCCACATTTTTTATCATCATTCATCCCTAACTTTTGATAGAAAAAATTTTAATTACCCAGCCACGCGGCGCGTGGACAAAAATGATCGACTTTCTCACGCGCAATGTCGTTCTGACGACTGAAATTCAGCCCCGCATAACTAGTAGGAGACGTTATTAAAAGCGTAAAAAGTAACCGCTCGTTAAGACCACATTCGCGAATTGTCTTCGCGTAATAACACTCGAGCGTGGAATCGACGTGGATAAAGCGGTGGATGGGCAGGAGTATTGATTTTTTTCTCGCAAAGCCGTAGGAATCTAAAGCGGATGGCGAACTCGCGTATAGAACTTGGCTGCGCCTAATAAAATATGTATTACGAGGCCATTGTAATGAGCTTCCGCCGCGAGCTTCTATCCGAGAAGCGCATTACGGTTCTCTTGTAATCATTTTCCATCGTCCGTGGAAAATTCCGAATTCGGTGCGAAGTTAATCCGCGATTTGAGGATCGCCGTTGGCGGTAACGCGACATCCTCGAGGCGAGGATTTCGGATCGTCGGAGGATTTGCAGTCGATTTGGCGCATTTTCTGTAAACAGGAAATTGCGAATCACCGCCAGGATCGGGCTACGCGTTGGGAAATAAGCGTATTTCTCGCATCCCGCCTTTCTCGGTTTCGTCTAGGCTCGGTCAAGCGTCTAGCCCAGTGGCCCCCAACCTTTTTGTTCCGCGGACAGCGCATTCAAGTTCAATGCGCTGTGCACCTTCCGGATTTTCCAAGAGAATCCGTACTTGCTCGGAAAGTAACTAAAGCGCATAATGCACTTCGAAGATAGACTGTCTTACACTCGACTCTTTTTTTACGCGGGTTGTTTTTGCAAGATTTTGAAATAACACGGTTGAAGAAACTGATATATCGGTCATTTTTCTAAAAAAAAACATTGCACTACTTTCTTAGAACGATTTTTTTTGAGATTTTTGTTCGATATTACTACAGAAAGTCTATTATTATATCGATGTATTAATACTATTTTTCTAGGCTACTTTTTAAAGTTACATATTGTACTTCCAAATATATCCTAGAAGTGGCCCGAAGTCCCAGCGCTGATCGAAACTTTTCAAAATTACATCGTCCCACAAATGAATAAAACGCTCGATAAAGCGATTATATCCAATAATCACTGCTTCCCGTACGTTGTTCGACGATCCAAAAATGTCGATCGCGCAGAGCAAATGCTGGCATTTACTATTTACCGCAGCACTTTCTACAATACTAAAATACACAATACTACAGTACTACTTGCATGACGTAAAAACATACAAAAATAATAATAATTTAATTCAATTCATCGTTATAGGGTGGGACTGAAATAATCCCAGCGCTCATTGCGGTGCATCGAAAAGGTGGGACACACCTTTAATCCCACCATGCCCCGAAGAGTGAAACCGAGAGAAAAACGACGAGGCGATCCGACGTATCGGTTTGGGTACCCCTGGTCTAGCTTCTTGAAAACGATGCGCTCGGGCGCATTGAATGCGTCTGCACCTTCCTCCTCCGCCCGCCTCCCACGTCTCCAAGAAGAGCCGGCCAGGCTGACAGTTGAATCGTTTGACCCATTTCTTCCCCGGGCCGTTTCGCAATGCTCCGCCAGCATAACGGTCTTTTGTACCTCGTGTTACTCCATCGTGTTCCACTTGCCGTGTCAGAAATCGGCCGGACACGTCCCTAGCTGTGTTTTCGTACCTCCTGGATGCCCTGGGGGGCGAAAATCGCTGGTCCTCCCTCTCGTGCTTTGCTCCAGGTGGTTTTGGGGAGCCGAATGAAGGGTCTATCGACGATGGTGGCAAGGCGGCTGTGTTTTGGGCGAGAGAAGAAGGGTGTTCGAGGGTGACGAGGGCTTAGTATGCTTGTTATATATATATATATAAAAAATATATATATATATATCGATAGGTCGAGGAAGCTGAGTCGCTCTCGTACTCGTTTCTAGGAGCATCGATCCCCTCCTCGTGAGAACTCAGCTGGTGATTGTTAATTATGTAAATCTTCCGCGAGCAGTCTTTGCGGGCCGGAGTCGAATGTCGTTGGTGCATGCTCTTCTGTCGGTTGGTGTTATTAGAAAACTAAACTGAATGTGTACGTTCAGTGGACTATTGACAGTCGTCTTTCTAGCTCTCGTTAATCGTGAATAATTTTGGTCGACTGGGAGCTAGGAAGGATATACGGTGGAAGAGAAAAGGATTTATTTATGTATATACGTTAATCTCTTCCAAAATTATATATATTAGGTGAGTGCAAAAGTTCGTGCCGAGTTTCAATAGATGGACTTATGAGAAACTCCGCACTAACTTTTCCACTCACCCAATATATTAATAATAATAATAAAATCTTTCTATTTATTTATATA
>JBCFXI010001353.1:0-59223 GCA_038496175.1 Ampulex compressa | reverse complement strand
TATATTGGTCGCGGTAAATGGTTAAAATCAGTACCAATGGTAGGGGAAAATGTAAGCAGTTTCTGTAATCTTTCTTGGGAAATTACTATTACACCTAGTATCAAGAATCCGAAGATCCCCACCTATTACCGTGATATCAACCCGCTTAATTGTATTAAAATCTGTTATTATTTTTGCTTGATATACTCTGTAAAATATTACATAAATGTATATACTGATAAGCAATTCTGTATATTTTCTCTGCTTTAAGTTTTTATTGCATCATATATGATAAGCATTCGGAGTAAACGTTGATATTATGGAATGACTGACTTCGGAAGTTTTGCGAAAGGAGAATTTGTTTTTTTTTTAATGAAATCTACCTTAGGGCGTAAAAAAACACGTAAATAATTGTATTCATATAGTCCAATGCAACAAATTTAAATGTTTTAGAATTATAGCAAGTAAATAAATAACAGTAAATATCGGAATTTCGGAAAAATGGTACCTAACATGCAGCATCGAAGAAATCTCTAGAGAAAATGAGAAAAGGTATACTTTTATTATTAAAAATAAGTATCTATTATATGTTTCATATTATCGACATTTATCTTAATTCAAATATATATGAAATGATTTATAAATAGATATCAACATATTAAAAGGCGACCGAGCATACTGTTATACTTTAGTTATCAGGTAATGGGTAATTACAAGGAATTGTCAAAGTAATCACCTTGTACATGAATATATTCCACATATCTTGATCGGCATCTGCTAGTACAAGGTATTTTTAATATTCTTAAAAGAAAGGAATCAAGAAGTGTAATGTCGGGCTATTAAACTGACCAAGTATTTGATTCGCTATTTATCCATCGATTTGTAAACATATATTAAAAGCAGCTCTTATTTTATGACGAATTTTTGTGAATTAGTAATTATAAATAAAATAGATAAACTATGGATATAGATAAAGAAAATCTGAGGAGTCAGTATCTTATATTTCCAAGTTTAGTAATGTTCCACAATCATTAAAACGATTATATACGGTTATGATGCGTTTATGTGCACACGTACTAATAAAATTAAAGTAGAAGCACATCCAAGTTATGTTTACATTGCGTCCTTGGATATTGTTTGAGAGTATCAGATAAGAATAAGACGTACTAAGGCATACAGTAGCGTGTCTTGAGACACAAGGCGGTTGCTTCAATAATTTACTTAATCATCCGTAATTAGAAAACTAAGATGTACAGCGCATATATTTATGTGACTTTTTTTTATATTAATAGGCATGTTTACTCGTTGAAAAATATACATGCATTTATAAATTGTCGTATATACATAGAGTATTTCAGTTAGATGCTCAATGTGTAAATTTAAATGTATGTATAGAGAGTCAAAAAAAAATATTCAATATTTGTATGATATATAAAATACACTATACTGTGTGCAAAAACCTTAATAAACATAGGTTCAATCATATCTCAGATATAAACATTTTTATGCGTTGATGAATAGTATTTTCTAACAATTATTAATACAAATATATTATGACACGTTAGATTCAACTTATAAACTTTGGTTTTAACTAATTAAAATTATAAGAAATAAAACATATTATAGTTACCTGTATAGTGCGTTAAATGTGATACAATGATAAGAAGAATTTGTGCATCACCATTTGCTCATTTGATTTTCGGCAAGCAAAGTGTCGGCAAATCGAACACTTGGTGCGTATTTATCCCGAGGACTAATTTTTCAAGAAATTTGATTAGTGGGTGAAGATCATATTAAATTATTATAAGCTAAGAGCTGAGCGAATGGACAGCGTGTTCGTTGGAAGCCGAATGTCATTTTGTAGGTTTGTAATACGACAATCGGTTTCTAACGAGCACGTCGCTTACCTGCTGAG
The DNA here is from genome assembly GCA_038496175.1 of Ampulex compressa. Lineage (NCBI taxonomy): Eukaryota > Metazoa > Arthropoda > Insecta > Hymenoptera > Ampulicidae > Ampulex > Ampulex compressa. Next base: position 57,329 of record JBCFXI010001353.1, on the reverse strand, counting down.
CCGATAACTCGATAAGATCTTCAGCCATTAATAAAATTGTGTGAGAAATAATTTCCGAGAATAAATATTTGATACGTTGACGTTTTTTCCTATTGAAATTCAAACCATAACCATTCGGAAATTCAAGCTAAACCATATCGAAATTCAAAAGCCATCACTTTTTATCACGTTTGACACATCGTGGAGGTAAATACAGTATATTTTATGTTTTATACCACTCTTAAAAAATTTCATAAGCAAAATCAAATACGTCATAAAACATTTTTGTTCGTATTGCTATATTTTAGTATCATGATTGCATTACTGGTTTCTATAATAGTGTACAGGTTATCTTAATGTTTACAAACTGCTAAATATTTCTTATGTAAGATGACAACACTATTGTTTATGTTTCATTGCTATGCGGCGAACTATGTTAATTTTGTTATAAGCTTCGTATCATTGTATCGCATTGGTTTTTTATAATGGCATTTTTCTAATCATTATAAACTTGATATATTGAAAGTTTGTCCTCGTCGATTCTCTACCTGCAAAAGTTATATATGAAAAATTATTAAATTAGGCAAATACTATTTTAAAGTAGAATAAGAGAGATTTAACAAAAAAAAAGTTGTGTGTGTGTGTGCGCGTGCGCGTGCGTGTATGCGTGTATGCGTGCGCGCGCGTAGTTTCTTTCTTTCTTCTGCAATTTTTCTATAACGGGTCACTGCGATCGTTAGCCGCTTAGTCGCATCCGGCGCCGGTGAGAGATCGCCTCGTTTTTCACACCGGTGTTGAACTAAGGAGGGAGGGGTGATATTTATTTATCTCGAGCCGCCGTCGCCTTTCGCTCCTCTTAGCTTACGAGGGAGACAAATCGTCTGATTTAAGCTTTACGGAGGGTTAAGCATGATTCCAAGGAGAAAAGGAGGGTGAAGTTTCCCTCACCATAAGCCGTTTCATGCGTTCGTTATTTTGTACGTATGAGTTCATTACAAATCCCTACCTTGATTTATTGGTATTTTTATACAAATGATAGATTAAAAGTACGTTTTCAAATTTTACAGGTATTTATTTCAAGGTAAAATACAATAAAGATTGTTCATATGAAAATTTTATCAAAAATAGGACATTATTGAAATAATTGACGCAAGTTAAAAGTGTCAAACATTATGCTATATTTATTCAGATATACAAATATGCAGAGAATCGTTAGCGTTTTTGTTGGTAAAACTGCTGATACATGCAAAAACTGCTCAAAACGTTCACCATTGATTGAACTGTCGTAATTACATGACTTGATAATACGTATCCTTGTCTTATAATATACGAAACCAGAGAGGAGTACGTAATTCTGTATTCATAATACTAACGTAAATAAAGTATTAATCTTAGTAAATCGGTTTCGCTGATGAAAACATTGCTTTAATAATAAATATAAACGTGTAATTTACCGTTTACATTTACTTCGACATAAGTATACCAACACATTTGTGCGACAGCGGCAAGCGCTAATTTACGGCGTACGATGGCTTGGTAATTAGCCAATTATGGGAAAGATTGAGAAGAAGGTAGAGACTGACTCTCTTTAATTGCAACACAGCTTCGAAGAAATTCATCAAGATAGAGGCAACGGAGAATCATGGCTAGGTAACGCCACTTGTACCTTCCGCGCACGTCGAAAGTACTTTCTGCGCACGTCCTAAAGAATAAGACAAGAGCTTTATATAAAAATATGGAACAGAGTGTGGTGCGTTTTGTTAACCAATTAAACAAGCTGAACGAAGTCACTACCCAGGATGTCAATTCAGCCTATCTTATCATTATGAACATAATTAAGGTGAAAGCATCAACAGTTGACACTGTAGAAAAACTTTTTTTAGAACCGCCACCAGGAATGAATACTTGTAACATAATAGAAGAATAGCTGTACAGCCATTACTAATTATACATTTTTCATAAAGTAAACATACTCTGAGCTATGTGAACGAATAGGCAAAAAATTCCTTAAAGTGTCAACTACTGCTATCTGTACCTTATGCAAAACCTCGTTAAAAAAGATATAATGGCGACAGTTAAAAAATAGCTGTTTTATCATTACGGTGATTTTCTGTCCTTGTGTTTTACTTTATTTATTGATATTCTCGCCTCGTACTCTTTTTTCATTTAGAATTTTTCCCATTCTGTCTAATTCTTGCGTTAAAGTATCCTATAATTATTTATTTATCCCCCACTCTCTTCTCTATTCCTTTTTTTCTATCTTCGTGTTTTTGCTATAAACTGTTATTACTCTCCATGTTACCTTTTGTCGTCTTATTCCTCTCTCTTGGATACATTTGTCCCTATCCCTGAGTTCCTGCTCATCTATATCCTTTCTTATTCTTGTAATAATTTCACCTAACGCTCTCCCTTCTTCCGTTCTTATAGTATATCTACATTTTCATTCACATATTTTCTCACATGTTTTTTTATTCTTTTCCACTATTTCTGCTCAATTCACGTTTCCATTAATCCGATAACATACAGGTTATTTAACCCTTTGCGAATGGGACATTCTGACGCGCGAGTGTCCGCCTGGACACGGGGTCTTAGCAGCATTTCGAGGAAAAGTAGCATACGCATTAAGATTCATTTGTAACATTTATATATTTTGTACCACATAAACAAACGTTTGCTACATGATATAAACATACACATTAATTTTTATCGATAATTTCATGTTTTTAAATTTAAAATGCAGTGAGGCCCGTTGTAGCGAAAAGAATGCTTGGGTCGCTGTTCGCAGATACGCGTCCGGAACGGGGCTGCATAAATTTGTCTTTTCTAATCCACGAATAGCAAAATATAAACAAAGAGTTTATATGTGTAAACAAATTCTTGCCGTAAATCACTATATTATAGAAATATATGTACTCCTCGACTCCTTGCTTGTGCGTAATAATAATGTTCAATACATATGAGATTTTTTATTTTCACATGAAAAAGGGCTCTTCTTTTTTCGACACCTTTTTTCCGAAAAAGTTTGTTTTTTATTGGTATAATATGAATTTATTAATTTAATATGAATTTCAAGCTTCAATCATACACCAAGTGATCATTAATTTACACGTCCTAGTGGATATTACCATGATATGTATTAGAACCATGAATAAGATCTCGCTGTTTTATTCATACGGCACCCAATGTCCTTGTAAACATTACTAATATTTTCAAACGTTTGGAAACTATTGTATCATCTACTCGTAATGATTTTGCAAGTTCAGCTACTGTCTGACATGGGTCTTCATTAAGTAGTTCCTCCAATTCTTCATCTTGGAACTTTTTCGGTGTGCTAAAGCGTTTTTTATCTAAAAGATCAAAATCATTGTTTTTGAAGCGTCGATACCAGTCTATTTCCGACAGAGCATGCTCATCGTAAGTCTCAACAAGAATTCTGTGTTTCAACAGCATATTTCTTTTGAATAAAATAGTACAATAAAATTCCCTACAAATACTCTTTACTTGGCACAAAACTCGACATTTTTAGACTACGAAGAAGAAATGTTGTTTACACTGTGGCGAACTAACATACACTGAAGTTCAAGCTTACCGATACTATTTTCTTGTAGATGCGTTACCATCTGAAATTACATGCTTGGTATTACAGGAAATTACAGTCCTGGTAGTACCATCTGTTAGGACACAGGAGAACTTATTCAACGTTCTAATATCATTCTGCCGGAAAAGATTGTACGTATTCAAGATTATTTTATAGAAAGTGCTCATAATTCTAAAAAATAACAGTCCAATGTTTGATGCGCGATGCTTGCTCCGAGATCATGACCAGCAGTGTAATTTATGGTATTCAAGTTTGGCATAAAATTATGATTACAAATGAGACTCGTGATATTCATGTTGGGTCCGAAATTCTGATCACGAATCAGACTCGTCAAAGTAAGATAAATGGTTAAGGGAGGAAACCACTACACTAGACCGGAAAAATAAAAATTTATCTGATCTTTTTTTTTAATACTTATAATGTTTAGATTGAACTCTTCGAATACAATAACATCTTGTGTGTATACATGTGTTTGTATGTATGCTTGTGTAGAATGAATACGCGTGAAAAATGTGAGACTGTGCGATGTGTGCATGTATATACGACGCGTATGTGTGCAGTGGTTCCCGGTAAGGCCCGGAGCGTAACGAGAAAAACCTCAAGAGTACTAATGTCAGTGTCAGCGTAGCTGAGTTCCTAAAAAGTTGAATCCGAGTATTGATACCGTTTTAAATTTTGTTTCCGGTTTTGTTGCATTTTTGTTATTATTCTTTGTTGGCTTATAGTGTTATTCTTTGTTGTTACTCTACATTGTTAATAAACCACTGTGTCTGCACCATTCAGCGAACGATCCATGTAATTTCTCAGAATACAATATCGTACAATGTTAAAGTAAAATATGTAAAAATAAAATACTTACAGCAATTTGCATCGATATATTATAATAAGTACTTGAATGTGATTGCTCTGTATAATAGAAAATTTGTTCAAAATTTCTTAGATTTTGTGGCTATAGAAGCATTTATGTTGTGAATAGTAAATATTTTTGTTAAGGTATTAGCTGTCTGACTTACAAATACTTATTTGTCAGTGTAGAAGAATTAAACAAGGTCTCGAAAACAAAAGTAAATTAGTAGAGAATCTGAAAAATTAGTAAGTGCATATTTGTAATTTGTAGAAATGTCAATTTCTGAGTAGGTGTGTATAAGAGAACATAGCAATTCTGTATCACAAAAGTTTAATAAACAAGTCATCAAAGCATCAGTATTGCAATGAAAAGAGGGCAGGGGGTCTGATTGCAAAAAGTAAAAGCATACTGTAGTATAAAATTCAACTTATAACGATACGAATGCATTACCGGATGACGTCATTAGAGGAGCTCAATGAACAACTAATTTAGCCGTAATTGTATTTAATTACAGTTATTAAAGATAGTTGCAAATAATGAATGTGCTCAGTATTAAAACTGGATCACGGGTAGCTGCATATTTAGATAAACAAGACCGTCATTATGCATGTATTGCTGAATTAAAAGGCACGGTAATGACACGTGACATCTGAAAAAAAAAATGAAGTGGATAAACATCACCATGCTGTAAACAATATGACTTATAGCCAGCAGTAGGTTCTCATTAATAAGTTTAAAACTTCCAATGTTACTTCATATTTAACTTGTAAAAGTTGAAACGTTTTTTTCAAAATTATATCCTTTTACTACATTCTTTTAAACAAGTCAAATCAATAGCTGTTTTTTGTGTTCGACATCTTTCGAATTTTAAGGGGTGGTTTCTCATAATATCCTCTTCCGTTGTTCGTACGGTAATTTCAGTTGCATAATTAGTTGCTACATAAATGTAACAGAGATTCTAATATACTTTATTTTTCTTGACAAGCCGACAGTTTAGTAACAAGTTATTTTTTTTTATTTATAAGTGCAACTGAAGCAATTGTTGCATAATTTAAGAAAATCACACGATTTTATATTTCCGAAATTGTTCTGAAAACTTACATATCCGTGGACTGTACATTAATTTTTGTAGTTCTTTCACGCTGATTACCCCTATAATTGCGATAATTAATACTTTTGCATCGATTTTTTAGAGAAAGCGGTTCAAGGAATTTGCTTTCGGAATGCAAGAAAAACGGTTAAAAAATTAAGTTATGAAAAATTTCTTAAAGTGGAATTTATGATCAACGGTCAAATTAGTTTCGTCCCTTAAAACAATATTACTTTTGTTTGTCAATATGGCTTCATATAAAATCGAAAATATTGATAATTGTGCTTATAGCATCCTAGTATTAATTCGATTTTGAGTAGAAGGGAGCGGATAAACTGAGTTTGTTCCGTCGTTCGGAGTTTCTGTTGATCTATCAATTACTGTCACTAAGAGTGAACGTTTTTGTTGGCGAAGTTCTTATTGGTATTGTTTGGCCAGTTCATAAGCTATATACATGTATGTAGTGAGTGCACGTACGCACATGTATACAGACATACCTAATCACTTTGTAATATTAGCGTATGCGAAAATCTATATGTTACATTACAATTTACGAGGATTACCATAAAAATAAAGTAAAAGAGACATCTGAATCGCCCATTTGCGAAAATGATTAATTTCACGTAACAAAAAGTAGGAAAGACGTAAAGAGGTTGTTACGTCTTGCATTTGTCTTTGATTTTTCTCTTATAAAATTTTACAATTCATTTATACTATCTCAACGATTTTCACTATAATGTTAATATTTGGTTTTCATTTCGCTCGGATATCGTTGCACAAAACAATGATAGGATACCAAAAACGATGCAATAAAAAATTCCCAGAATGGGCAGGCACGTATGCTTGCCTTTTCTGGATGAGAGTCTCGCTCTCGAAAGTTCCGCAAGAAGGAAATATTGGACTTTATCCGCGGAATAAATGAAACTGCACCGCGAGTACGCTAAACCAGCTGATTAATTCAGTACGACTGGTTGACGGCTAGGAACGTTTTTACCTTTATAATGAGCTGCTACTACTATTACTACTTCTGCTGGCGATATTGTAATCCTTAAAGTTTTGCGTACGATCGGAAAATCGCGAGCTTCGGAAAATTCGAATACTCCGCAGTGCTAGAATTTTTGAGATACAGTTTGGTATAAGCTGTCTTCAGCTTAAAGTGACAAAGGACTCATACCCACGTAAAGAATCTAGCATACTGTAATATAATCAGACATGTCAAGTAAATCAAACGCGTTAAATAGTTATACTTATAAAATTCAATTTATATTAAACTTATCCCATTTTATGAAATATTATTTCAATTCACAGTTAAACTATAGGAATGTTCAACTTCGATTAGTTCATCAACTCGGTCTAATTAGTTTTAAGTAATTTATTCAAAACCTCTTCAGCCAATGTACGTTTTGTTAATTCTCCTCTAGTGGATAGGACTATTGGCCACTACAAGGGTATAAGAGTGGAAGCGTGCAAAGCGTATATCATAAGCGTGTATTGTTAAATTCGTATACTGTCACTGGTAAGTTCCTTCTTTTCTAATACAATATTATACAATATTTTTATGCTATTGTAATTAATGCGCAAGCATTGTGTGGCCCACCTAGTATCAATATCGAATATTTAATTCTGCAATCTCAATTAGTGTGCATCTAGTTTAGCGCGAACATATTTATATTATATATTTATATATCTTACAACCAAAAAATAAATTCAGATTTAAAGCAAACTCATACAATTTATATTCACAAGGACATAATTGATCTTGCATCAGGCAGATAGGTCACAGGAAAACTCAATTTTAACGTTCCGGCCACGGGTCCGTCTCTCTCTTCAGAATTTATTGATTCTGTGAGGGTACAAAACATTGTAGAATTGTTAACAGACGTTCCTCGTCGACGTAGCAACATAGTGTACCAGAGTTATAGAACCTTAGCCAACTCCAGGTCCAACCTTTCTTTATTTAACCTACATGATAACTGGTTGAAGAACGTAAGTTCCGAAACGGATATACTTAAAGAAGTTCTACAAACTCTACAAGTGGAGAATAAATTCAATATGCTTATTAGAAAAAACGATATATTTGAATTCATAAAAGAAATAGAATCCAAAAAATATAACTGCAATAATAGCACCTAAAACTGAAGTACGCTCCAAACTCAATTCCGTTTTACTCAATGCCTTTAAAAAACAAAATGTACGTGATGTTAATCCTCACAGTAATAGGATTTTTTGCACTTGATCTAATAATTTTTAATTAATCTGTAGCTTTGTGAAAAACAATACACAATTCTTAGTCACCAGGGCAGATAAAGGGAATACGACTGTGATTATGTACGGGAGTATGTACGACATCAAAATGCAAGATCTTAATGACGCAAGAACTTACCATAAGGTCCGACCGAATCCGACCCAAAGTTACCAACGCATTACACCACACGTTAAAAACTCAATCGATCTTGGTGGTGTCACGGACTATCCGCGACTGACGAATTTATGTCACGAGTGATCTTGTATTTACCGATTTTTAATTATAGTTTTAAAATCAAGAAATTTATAGTTTTGGGTCAAGCGTGTCTACGCGACACTCCCCTGGAATGAGGCAAATTTACTAATAATATTGGGCGAATTTTAGAGGTTGAGGAAGGATGTCAACAAAGCCTTCTTTCGGCAACAAATGCTTTTATTAATTTTTCTAATTCAAGGTGAAAGGCTTAAATTCGAGTTCCTGTCCACCGCGAAGTTTACGTTTAGACTGTTTACTTATCAAATCGATCGATCGCTTGAGGTCCGCCGATACGCAAATTTAATGCGCTTCAAGCTTTCCGAAAACGATTTAGATCGGGACGAATCGTGATCCTCGACGATTTTCCAATAGGCAAATGAATGCGTCTTGGATCCTCCGTCTAGGCCCTGATTAATAACCGAAGATGGGGGTTGGGAATTTTGAACAGTCTGGAGCTTTCGATCGCAAATTTAATGCGCGTCAAGATCGCTCAGGGTGTCTTAAAATTCTCAATCCCATGGATTCTTCCGAACACTGATATGAAAATTTAATGCGCCTTAGAACGTTCACGAGAATCGTAAGCTTCGAAGTCCCTACGATATTCCCAAACTATCGATACGCAAATTTAATGCGCCTCAAATGTTTTAGGAATATCGTGATGTCTATTACTGCATGGAGAAAAACTCGATTAAGAATACTTGCACAATGTGATTGAATCGTACTCGTTAAAACTTAAGAACAGGGAGATCGAGACCGTCACGAACCGTGGTGCAAACTCTTATATTGATAATTTGACTGTGCGTCGCGGTCAAATGTACCTTGTTATATATGGATAGAGTTCTACTCCTTCCTAATGAAAAAATACGACATCATGACCTGATTCTACACGTGCATCTATCCCATGCGTTTTAGATTTCGGTTTGTTTTGGAGTTCTAAGAATTCATGATATTGTCAAAGAGTTATTGTCTTCGCGGTCCTTCTCTCCATTTCCTGTTGCGTTTAACACGTTGAACGCGGCGCCAATATTCCTGTCCTTTCCGTTCAGGCGGCAGCGAACGAGCACTTGACGGCAAACGTTCAAGACATTTTTGGGTGGGGAGAATAAATAGAGTATTACTTTGTTTCAAATTTGTCCATATTGATCCATATTGAAAGCAGAGTTGCTCATAAGTTACAAAGAAATGAAGGAGACGTGCATAAGGATAGAAGACATTGTTCAGGATGTTACAATAAAAATGTAAACCTATTTGGACGCGACAGCCAAAAATTCAGAAGAACTTGACATCATTTTTTATGCCGGAGCTGCCTTCAAAAGGTTCCAAAATTATCGTTTTGTCCTTCGTCGACCATGTACCATCGCTGTCTTTAACATTATTTGTATCGTCGTCTTCTGAATCACTAGAACTTAGTGGCAATACAGCACGTCGCTTTCGAATTATTACATCACTGCTGTCACTTTCGTCATCATTATCACTTTCTGAATAACTGTCAGGACAAACTGACAGATCATCTAGATAAAACTCACCAACATTATTTCTTTCATTCATCGCGAACGCTAATTTTTTCAAAATTTTATAAAAATATGGGTGCTCACAAAGTAAAGCAGCTAGTATCTTAATACACAATAACAAATGTTTACTAATTCCCATAGCAACGGATTAATCGCCCACCGCTCGGTAAGTGTTGGCGACATAAAGTCGATTAATCGACTACCGGTCGGTTGAGTGTTAATACGGCCGATCCTTTCTTTTCCATTTCCCTCCTTATGATCTATCTTCCGGTTGTTCCTAGAGACGCTGCTCGATAGTTGACGCGACAGTCCTCCATCTTGATTTTCATATATATATATATTTTTTTTAATCTTACCCGCAATTTACTCAGTGAATTTCTATATGCTTATCAATAAGTTTGGAGCTTCATTGAAACGAGGTGAACAAAGAACGTTATCTCACTTATCCACATCGTTCAGGAATTATACGTAGAATAATGCCCTACGTATAGAGGGTGATTCATATAGCATGCATGGGAAAAGGAATTACGCACATAGCGAGTTCTGTGGTCGAGAGAGATGTCGCAATAGTGTCATACATCAAGAATATTCTACAGAAACGCAATGAAAATCTTACCGTTCATATTATCCCGAATGGTATGCATTTGAAATTTTGAGAATAAAATTTATGAGAACCATTTATCCCCTTTTGTTCCACTTCTCCAAGAGGGGCTCAAGCACCTTGCCAAATAACGGTGGAGAAACACCAGAACAGAGTTTTCAGAATCCTTTTCGTCTTCTTTTATGCCGCTCTGGGGGACTCGTAGTAAGGATAAAAAACACCCATCGTTTCTTCTCTCTCCTTATCCTTCTATTCTTCCTCCCATTCCTGATGCTTATGTGGCAGGCTTGACCTTTTAATCTGTAAAGGGGAGTTAAAACAGTATCCTCTTACTCACGTGCTTTTCTCTATGGTAAAATCACTCACCTCCAACAATTTTTCTCCACCCCTACAAGAAAGGTATATGAAACGATGCCAGTGTACACGCTGAATCATTAATTTGTTTCGTGACCCCTGAAGGAGTCTAAATATTCACTCTTATCACCATCCAAACCCTATATTCCTTACATACATATGGATATATTTTGGTGCGTTGTTCATAGAAATAAGCGAATGTAATATTATGGAACCTAATATAAGTTACAGCCAATATAAGGAGATACAAAAGGAAGGTGTTAGCTTTAAAAATTGAAAAAATGTCCTTCAAGAAGAACCTTTTGCATGAATTATAAGGATATAATGGATTATTATGATATAGTTAATTATCTATTAGGTGCGCAACTAAATACCCGCTGTTTCCGAATAGATGGCTCCAGCAGTAAGTACTGGTCGATTTTGACCTAGCTAAATATTTTTAACCTAGCTTAGACACGTGGTAAAAAACCGTCCTGCCCATTAGTAATTTTTTTTTTGGCGTCATATACTTTTAGATGTGCAAAGATGTCTGATTTTGTGCCAAATATTCGTAATTTGTGGGAAATGTTGATTTTCTTCTTTCATTCGAAGAAAACGGCCGCTGAAGCGTATCGAGAGCTCGAAAAAGTTTACAGAGCGCTGTGATTGGTTCCGTCGCTTTAAAGACGGTGATTTTAACGCTGACAACCGTCCGCGTGAAGGAAGGCCAAAAACCTTCGAAGATGTTGAATTAGAGGCATTGCTCGTTGAGGATTCGTGTCAAAAGCAAGAAGAACTTGCTTCAGTATTAGAAGTTACCCGCCTAGCCATTGCATAGCAATTGCATGCGTTGGGAATGATTCAAAAACGAGGAACTTGGGGTCCTTATGATTTGAAGCCAAGAGACGTTGAGCGTAGTTTTTTCGCCCGTGAACAACTGCTCCAACGGCAAAAAAGGAAGGGTTTTCTTCATCGTATCGTGACGGGTGATCAAAAATGGATTCATTACAGCAACGCGAAGAAAACAAAGTTATGGGGACTGCCCGATAATGCGCCTACGTCGTCAGCTCGACCAAATATTTACGCTGCGAAGATTATGCTGTGTATTTGGTGGGACTAGATGGGTGTTATTTATTATGAGCTGTTGAAACTCAGTGAAACCATCACCGGAGAACGGTATCGCCTACAATTGATGCGATTGAGCCGAGCACTGCGCGAAAAACAACCACCGTACGAGCAGAGGCACGAAAAAGTGATTCTACAGCATGATAACGCTCGGCCTCACGTTGTCAAACCCGTTAAAACCTACCTGGAAACGCTCAAATGGGACATCCTACCCCACCCGCCATAGTCCCCAGATATTGCGCACTTCGATTATCACTTGTCCCGTTCGATGGCACATGGTCTAGCTGCTCAGCAGTTCCGCTCACACGAAGACATCGAAAAATGGCTCGATTCGTGGATAGCCTCAAAGGACGAGGAGTTTTTCCAACGCAACTTTCGGGCTCTGCCAGAAAGAAGGGAGAAAGTTGTAGCTAGCGATGGGCAATACTTTGAATGATTCGTTTGTAACCATTTTTTCACGATACAGTTGCATTTTTATTGAAAAAACAGTGAGAACTTAGTTGCGCATCTAATAATATAAACTTACCTCAAGAGCCTTAGTAAGATGTCACTTGGGTCCAGATTACTGGTACCTGGGCATGAGGCGTTAGGCACTCATGTCCTTGGAGACGCATGCATATTGTCAGTTCCAACAGAGGGTTTTGAATGTCCCTATAGTCGCCGAAGAGAAAATTTTGCCAGCAACAAGGTGTTTTTCCGCTGTTACAATCGCCGTGGGTGTAACTCGTGATCAGTGAAATCTAAGCCATCGTGGATTGACTCTATCAACTACTTGCAGAAGAGTGACTCCCAAATTCGACTATGACTACTTCGCTTCATCGGGAGCTTTCAGCGACACCGACTTTAGGCGAAAAAAATATGTACAAACTTTCACCTCGACGTCTTGAGTGCACTACGCAGATACCGCAAATGTAACTAAACAAGATTAAAGATTCGGTTTTCGATAGGCACTTAGATCGGCAGCATTTAACATAGCTCTTGAGTTTTCAAATGGAACTTAGAATTCATATCACGTGTCGGGTATAAATGTTTGAAAAAATTAGTGGACGAGAAACAAGGGGTGGCTGAATGAAACCGACTGTCGGGTATTAACACGATGGCGCCGATTTGCATCTTCGGTGGGTCAAGCATGTCTATCCCATGAAACAGTTTGCATCACAGGTGAGCCACACTCGTACTCCAACGATTTATTAATTTTTATGCAATTTTTCAAAGCATGGTAAACAGGGTGCCAGTTGGCTCTTACAACGATTACAATACGTCGTTTCTTTTTTATTCGTCTTTAGGGTGTACTGTCAACCTCTTATATTCGAAAAGCGATTGTAACATTCTTTACATCTCTGTCTTGCTTTTCTTGCAGTTCACTTTCTGACAGTATTTCCTTTTCCTGAAAATTGTAATTCGAAATTTTTCTTTTGTTTTAATTACGGCAGATGAGATATTCCTATCTCGAGTATACATTATTACTCGAGCCTAGAGTACCAGGGACGTCCGGAATTTGTCAGTCGGGAATGTCACAAAATCGGCGGCGCAAACAGTGTAAGCAGACTGGCCTGAGCCGTTCCATGAAACGTAACATGAATTCGAGCAGCGCCTTGCACAAAAAACTATGAAAATCGGCGCTGGCGCCAACGTGGTAAGCAAAACTTTCAATTTTCAATATGCCAAAAGACCTCTTCAGGAAAATCCTTCATACTCATCGTCATCTTGTTAATATCATTGGAGAATGACAAGAACGAGAGGCTCTGAGCCTTTCCTATATTATTTAAAACGTTTTGACGACAATTTACTACTGATAGACGCGTACATAAATTCCGCGGTTCAGTAGGACAAACAGATAATAACAATGAAACAATTTCTGTTTATTCCACAAGGCTAGAATACTTGGCTTTGAGCATCTAAAATTTTTGTATATACTCTTCTTAAACCATTAGGTCTTGACACAAACAAAGAACGACGCTATTAAATAATAAGTATAAAGATAACTGAATGTATAATATTATGTTACATTGGGTCCTTATACGCACCGATAGAAGAACTTTTCGCAATACTCAAACAAATGTACAACTGTCGTCTGGGCAAGATCGTTCTAAGAAGAAGGTTTGGTGGACGAATGTGGAAAAAGGATGAGACGTTCAGCAAATACATAAAAAGATTGTTTTGGTATGTCAAGTGCCAATTCCCAATGATGAGATCTTCGATTATATTGTGGATGGTGTACCTGATACATCGCTACGTGTGATGAGCAAGGTCATACCGCTTCAAGATGCCCAAAGAAGCAGAGCAGCGATGCAATTAGCAGCAATGTGGTTTGTAAAAATGCGAGCAGCAAATATGATAAGAACGTTATGATCAGTAATCATAGCGTAGTCGCTTTCGTGGATACAGGTAGCGATTTCTCTCTGATCCGAACAGACACATACATTCAAATCGGAATCCCGTCTCTGCAGGAAGCAAAATTATATTATCAAGATGTCGAATCGAGCGGTAATAAAACCCTAGGTGAATTTTGCATGCACGTGGTAATAAACGGTGGTGTATACGAAATGAGGATATACGTAGTCTCCGATGCATTGATGGAACACGAATTGTTGATCGGTGCAGATTTTCTGAATGATGTTCAAGTCGTAATCAAAGAACACAGTATCTGTATTAACAAACCGAGCAGTGATAGCGTAGTTAACAATGATAAACCGGATATATTCCAAAAAGAGTGCACGTGTGAAGTAAATAAAGTCGGTATGTCTTATGTAGCGGAAAGTATAAACGCGAATTAGAGACGATGACTGAGACGTATGTTCCGCAGAAAGAGCGTGATGTAGGTGTAAAGATAACGATACTACCGAAAGTCGAAGAACCGATATACGAAAGAACGAGACGGCTGTCCCCAGCTGAAAGAGAAGAAGTAAACACGAAGATAAGTGAGTGTCTTCGTCGGACTTCGCGAGCCCTGTAGTATTGGTTTAAAAAAAAGGATGACGCAACTCGCTTTTGTGTAGATTATCGCAAGTTAAACCGCAAGATCGTTAAGGACCTGTACCCGTTGAGGTGTTCGTCAGCCGTCATGGAGGGCGGACGTGATCGCGTCCGGTCCCGCTCTTCGCCGTGCTTTCTATGGTAAGGGCATGGTTCCATGACCTCACCCATTTTCTTTCAAGTGTGATGTGTACGATAAGTGTGTGAGAATGGAGGTGGGTTCTGTGGGCCCTCCAGTCTCTTTGTAAGGTGAGAAATTTGCTCAGCACTTCTTTGTCGCGTGGAAATGGACGGTCGATACGTTTCCCGCCAATTTTTCGGGGTGAACGGACCGTATCGTAGCTTCCGGAAGGTGCCTACAGTAGTCACCGTTGTTTATTTTGACGCAGAATGCCTCCCGCGCGTTCCCTCCCAGGGGCCGCGAGCCCCTAGCACTCTGTAAGTCTGTTTTGTTGCTTCTTTAAACCTGGTGGACGCTATAGCGGTTCTCTTTGGTTACCGGGGTTTCCAAAATGGCCTCCAGGGACTTGCCGTGTGTGAACAGGATGCGCTTTCCTGCCGGGATGATACCTTTTGGTACACGCATGTCGTCATGGGGAACTAGAACTAAAGTTTGCCTTGGGTGCAGAACACCACCGAACGGCGGGCGATTCTTTTCTGGATCCTTGTATTTTTCTTTCTTGTCCTTTTTCTCTTTATTCTTGGTGCTATTTTAATTAATCGTTGTTCATAGCTTAATTTAAGTGCATACTATCGCATGTATGTCGCTACCACAAGGTATACATAGTGCTGTGCCGCGTTCTTCCCTGTCTGTATGGTTCTCCGACGAAGACAGGATGCGAGTAATCTATGGTGCGCGTTCCCTTGCGAGTACGGTCTTCGTTTCGTCGTATCCGTGGTTTCTGGAATGGACGGACGCCCTTTGGAGAGCGCGCACTCCTCCGATCTTCGGGAGTGCCTCCATCTTGCGGCATGCGGGGTGTTGGACTTTACTATGTAGTCGCGGTCTCTGGATTGCGACACGGGCGTGTGATGACGCGGGAGTCTTCACTGCTTTCCTATGTCATCATTCCTTTAATTTCCTTTCTTCCCCTCTCCCATATATTATTTTCTGGTGGTTCCTGTGTTTCCCTTACCTTCTGTAACTATATCCCCTCCTTGGTGTGACATCACCCCTATGTCTTTATCCATATATGTGTGTAGTTGTGTTCCTTGTCTTTTTTCCTCCCTGATCTCTGCCGCGCTCTCTTGTCTTCTCTGGAAATGTGCCCATGAATTCCTCTCTCTCCTTGTCTAATGTCCGATGTTGGGTCCCGTAGGCCTCGCCTACATGGAACACAGATCCTGCCACCTTTTTTCACACGGAGGGGGGTGGCACGACTCGCTCGTGCCTCCCTGCCAATCAATTGTTCCTCGTCCTGATTCCTTTCCTCTATTCTCAGCTTCCCGTTTCTGCAACCAGTTCCTTACGCATCATGTCACTCATTCGTACAACTTCCTGTCTTCCTCCACGCCCCCCCAACCGGTGGGTTCCCCGTGCCCCGCGCCTCCCTTCGGCGTGTTTCGTATCTCGTGATCCGCGTCGCGCATCCGCAGACCTTTGATGTATCCACCTACATATAGTGCATAAGCAGGACATATCTGTCTCCTGCCATTGTCGACAGTAACTGCAGCAATGGCGGTGGGCACCGAGTACGGTCCGTGTATCTATAGTGAGATCGGTAGCCTCGCGAACCGATACTGTCGGCTAGTGCGTAGCGCGACCTATAGATGCCCCCCTCCCGGCCCTATCCAATTGTTGAGAAGTACTCGCTACTAGCGCACGGTGTACTGGCGTGCTCTAACCAAGCGCCCAGTCATTATTAGCACATGTCTGCAGTTCGCCGTTTGTGCGCGCACATTATGACGATATCCTAATCCCCTAGACTATTAAGTACTTGTGCGTATGGGGCAATTTATGCCGTGTCTGCGGTTGCACAGTGTCAAACGGACTACTTGGGCATCCGCGGCGGGAGCCATTCGGGCACTGGCGGGAACACTGCTTGTCCCACCGCCTCCGAAGAGATCTCGAACCTAAGGTCTACCCGCGCCGAGAGGTGAATGGTCGCGTGAGTAATCGCGACCGTGAGCGGACCTTTGGTGTACCTGCCCCCCCCCCCCAGTCTTTTCCCATGTATACATAATATATGGATCGAATTAAGGCATATCTTGCCGTAATTATGGACGATAAAAATACCACACCGAAATCTGGATGCTTGGAATAGTCGGAACTGCGCGAGGGGAGTATAGACGCAGCCTTCCCCGCGTCGAGAACGTACCACGCGCCAGTAAATAAGTTAGCGATAAGCCAGCTAGTCATTAGTCTGAAAGATGCGCGAAAGGACGGAGGAGGCAATGCCTGTCACCCTCCGACAATCAGTAAGAAGAGGGCCAGGAGTACACCCACTGCCTCTGCTTTTAGGGCCAACTGCGGGGAAGACTCTAGTTCGGACGGGATATATAGAATTCCCGGGGGTATGGGGGCAAGCAGAAGGAAGCTGTTTCGCTCATCATCCCTGTCGTCGTCCAAAGAGATCCACCTCTCCGAAGGTGGGGGAAGCAGCGAATAAGGAGGAAAACCATACGAAGGTTGGTCTGAAAGAGCCTCGGAAGTTACCTGCAGTTAATCCCGGCAGTAATCGTTCACCAGAAGGATCGTGTACGGTTTTCCCATGCACGGAGGGACTACACGGACGTTCCGGATGAAAACATTTTAACCAATATCTTGCGTACCCTGAGCGAGGTAGACGCGATGAAGACAAAGAGAGCTGGACGCTATGAAGGCAAATAGCGCTGGAAAAAAAGATTGATACTATGGAACGAGTCACTCGTGGCGGGATCCTACAGCCGGATGTTGTAAACGCGGCGACGGGGCAGGCATGGTGCTTCATACAAGTAGGGTCGCAGAGAAGTTGCAGGCTTCTCCCGCCTCGGCTCCGATGCGAAGATTTACACACCGGGGCAAGCGGTCTAGCCGGGCTACCGACGCCAAGTTAAAAAAGCTCCCAAGATCAGCAACGGTATTAATCTCCAGAAGGAAGAATGGAAATATAAACATCTGCGATATGGGGATTGATAGCCCCAGACTTCAGGTCAGGCACAGAATAGCGGGACGCTCATGGTGCTGGCAGGTTCTTCTGGTAAGGAGAAGGCCCGGATACTGGCCAGTTGACTCCGGGAGATCCTCGGCAACGGGGCGATGATTACAATCTCGGTTATTAAAACGGAAATACAGGTGGCAGGATTTGATGCCTCTGTCACCTCGGATGAAATCGCGCAAACAATCAGTTCGTGCGCAGAGTGAGACTTGAAGGACATCAAGATAGGGTCCATCCGCATACTGAACAGCAGTCTCTGCGTGGTGTGGGCAACTTGCCCCCTCGAAGATGCTTTGAAGCTGGAAAAGAATGGCAGAGTTCTTATCGGCTGGATATCGGCGCCCTTCTTCGGTCGGTACAATGTTTCCGTTCCTGGGTTTTTGGCCATAACTCCATGAAATGCTCGTTTGACTATGACCACTCCGGCCTTTGTTTCTGGTGCAGCTCGTGTGCGACATGTGAGGAACATGAACATCGTATGAGTTCTGCCAGCTGCGACAGGTGTTTCCGACGACTGTACGGCAGAAAACGGAGCCGGGCAATAAGCCACCTTTGGAGGAGGACAAACGCCCTCACCCTCGACCCGTAGTTATGCACTTCGTGCAAATTAACGTGTGTCATTCCTACCCGGCGCAGGATCTGACTGTAGACCGCTTACTGACGACGAATGTGGCCGTTATGGCCGCCTTCGAGCCGCACAGCCCCTCGAGCAATGGCGGATGGGCCAAGTCTGCAAGTGGCAAGGCCGTCGTATGGGACCACTACCAGGTATCGGCGCAGGTCATGCACGTGGCGTTAGACCATGTGGTCATCGCATGAGGCAACACAGTAGCGGTTAGTGTGTGTTGCCCCCCTAATGCTTTTGCGCCGGTTTTAGCCCGATCCCTCGCTGAACTTAAAAACTGCGTGCGAACGCATCCTACATTAGAATATATAATAATGAGGGATTTCAACATTTTTTCAATGTTTAAACCTATTACCCTCATTTTCCATCTTCTTATACTGCCAATAACTTATATTGGGTTTCGTAATGTCATATTCGCCAGTTTTTATGAACAATGCAACAATATATATCAATATATATTATACCGGACTCGATTATAAATTTCAGCACAATTTGTATATCGCGCATATGTCGAGCGTAGAGTCGGTAAACTAGGTCCAGCCGGTCGCTGCCACTTGGCACCTCCACGATCGCATTCCAGCTTCTCCTTGCCCGCCTTCAGGGGTCATGGAACAAATTATTGATTTAGTCTGTACAAGACCATCTCATTCATAGCCGCTGGCATCATCGCGCGGGCTCCCTTGTTTAACCTTCTGGTAGCCAAACATAGGTTCAAGTATGTATTCAGAAAGGAATGTCGGGAGGAGGGTATTGTCCTCACTCCGGCGGCGATTACGGACCAGGGGAGTTGACTACAGTAGATCCTTAGAGCTAAGTGGTGGGAACGTCTGGCGGATCCCTCTCTCCTCAATGTCCCGCTGCGGGCGGCCATTGAATCACACCTGGATGCATGGCTGAACCGGGAGCATAGTCAACTCTCAGGACCACGCAGATGTAGACTCGCCACGGCAGTTTTGGGGCCTTCTTGTATCGCCTTTGGAAGGAGCCTTTTTTTTACGTGGGGGAAATCTTCATAGACTCTCCGGCACCCTGGGGAGGGGAGGGAGCCGGAGAAGTGCCCTATTTTTACCTTTAAAACCCTTACGGCGGCCATCCTAAATACAGTAAGGGGAGGCACCGGAAACTATGAGCAACACCTCCCGGTGCCCCCCCCCCCCACCGCGCTGCGTCGCTGCGGCGACCCTTGTGTTGAGAAAAAACAGTGCGGTATATATATGGCTCTGTGTGTCAGATAGAGAAGGACATTGGACCCTCCTGTATGCGGCGAATGCGTGCGAGGCGGATGCCGCGAGCCTGTAGGAGGGAGAGAGAAACATGCTGATGTTTTGGTGTGCCCGTACTTGTAACCTCTGATGGGCTGCTCGGGCAGTAAGCCTCGACAGTCGGTCTGTCGTGTATCGGAAAGCGTGTAGCATACAGCATTAAATAAAACCTATCTTAATCTTAAGACACGGAAAATAAACCGAGTTTCAACACCTTGCCTGGAGGGTCAGGAGACCCCCAGCTTGCTTAGCTAATTTGACGGCGCTGCGCGACCGCTACGCGGGTGCTCCACCACGCTGGGGAGTTGCGTACAATGGCGGCCAAGCCTCCACTCGGGACCGTCTCCAATCCCTCTTGGGAAGAAGCCTATTTTCAACTGTGGCACTGTATGGAGGTGGTCTCGGACACGTCCCAGCATAGCATGGTAGAGTGCAGTGCATGGGAGACGAAGCGAGCCCGCTTTACAGAAATGATCGCCGGCCCTCCGCCTCCCGAGGCGCTCCTTGCGGCGATGATCTCATCACAGGAGGGATAGCGTGCCGCGGTAGACTTCTGCGAGCGGGTCATCATCGGCAAGGAGGCGGCCAAGAGGCTACGTGTGCATGCTAGACGTCGCGAGCTGCCCATTGCAAACATTGTAAACAGCGAGGATGAGGTGGAGCCAGGTATGGAGTCCTGGAGTATTGGTACCAGAAGTGCCCTCCGGGCCCAGCGTGCACGGCTAGGGCAAATCGGGGAAATTAACTGTGGTGGACAGGTAGATCATGAGGGGGTGGAGCTGCCCACTTTTCTTTTCATTCCTGCCACGAGCTGAGAACGGAGGACTGACTCGCGGGCGCAGAGGGCTTCGGAAGTTATGGCTTCGGTCGTGCCCAAATGACCTTCCTTCCTTTACTGCACTACGTCAGCGAAGGATTGCGCGGTCGGGCTTTCAGTGGGTAAAAATCCCACACTACCATGCCCCTGAGCCTGTCTAGGCTAGGCCCGGATGCCCCACCCGCCTGACACCTTAGTGTGATGCACCCCGACCGACGCCTGCGGGGCGAGAAGGGCAGGATGCCTCTGAAGGTTTTCCCCACCATAAAAAAGAAAAAAAAAGATATGCATGACTTAGTAGTTCCATCGATGGATTGCAAGAGCGGGCTACGAAGCACGGTTCTGAACGCCGCGAGTCAGGTGAGACAAAACCTTAATTAGAGCAAATGTAGATTTTTGCAAGGCCGGGTAGAATTTTTAGGACAAGTTATTGGGAATGGAACAGTAATGCCATCGACACACAAAACCGATGTTGCAATAAGATTGCCAGAACCGGTGAGATATCTTTGATTGCACAACCGTTAACCAATTTACTAAAACACGACGTAAAATTCCATTTCGGTGTGGAACAGAAAGGTTCCTTCAATCAGCTCAAAACAGTCAAGTGAAGAGTATGACTCACGTTGACGCGTTGAGTCCTAATCCACTCCTATCGTGTGCGTTAGTGAACAAATATGAAGCAAGTGTGACGTGGCAATTGCGGAGAGCCCAGGAAAGCGATGACAAGTTAAAGATCTTGTTTGAAGCAGTCGATAAAAGGCAGATTGACGGTCATATGGTAAAAGATGGACTATTTTGGTCCGTATCGTATTAGCTGCGTTTTACATAACAATGGATATGGGGTACATAAGGTGAGAGACCACGAAGGGTCAACAAACATCGACAGCGGCCGAATACATCAAACCATGAATTCACACAGATTGTGACTGAAGCGGCGAACAAGAGGATTTTGAAGATATCCGAGAATGGATATCAACGCAGGACGGGCGAGTGTAGGATTTCCAGGGATATTGCGCCGCAATTCATTGCGGCTGTGCCTTGGTGCCCAAACTCTTATCGCCAGGCGTGTAGTGCGAATAGACAAGTGGATGCGTAAGTAGAAATGTATGTATGCCTCTGTGTGTTACAAAGGATGAAGGAATCAGTCGAGAAAAGCGCGCCTTAATAGTCGGATCGTTGAAAATAAAGCATATCACTGTTGATAATTTGGCAATATTCAATCGACCCTAAATCCTTATTCCTACAATATTATGTGTTAATGACTATTTTACCTAAAAATAAAAATTAAATTGCAAAAATTATATTTTTGTGTTAGATACTGTCAAACCGTGAACTCTTCTTAAAGGCCTCCCGACAGGTATCGCATTGTGGATCCTATCGCCCGTTTGGCTGGGTCACATAAATAGCATACGCATAGGATCAGCGTAGTGCCCCTAAGGAAGGTGCTGTTTAGTGACTCATATGAAAATTATGCTGTATTACTTGCATTAATATCTTTTTTCTCAAACTTTTCTTTTGCATTTTATAAAACATTTCTTGAACGATATTTTCAAATTCAACAGTTGAAGAGAGTGTGATTCCTAAATAAAAAAAACTTAATCAATATGTATGTTTTCTTCACATTTTTCAATTTCTTTAGAATTATTTCGCTTAATAACGATCTTACTTTTCGTTCTTTGTTATATATAATACATATTTATATATAATGACATAAACTCGGGGTGAATAGGAAAAAATTCACGCATACATATACAATCGGTAATTTTCTTAAATATTATTTTTTTTTCCATTCAGGACGCCCTACATATAAATATAGATAATAATATTTACAACATATTAATAATGTTATTGTTCACATACAAAGTGATCTAGAGTAAATCTCAAGTTTAATGATATGAACAAAAAGTTATTTAACCCGTTGGAACAATTTTATTGGAAAATGAAATAAGTACACAAATAGGAATTCGATTTTTTAAATGCATTTTTTAAATCTATAGCTGTCAAAAATCACGCATGCGAGATTGCTTGAGCGTTCCTAAAGAAAGGTCATTCAATCGCAAAAAATATCCCTAAAAGGCAAATGTGACGCAATGTGTAAAAGTATTGTCGGAATCAGCTAAGAAAACTTCTACAAAGGCACAGGGTGGTCTCCCGCTGGACATTCCTATCCTCAGCTTTGACTTTTCTCCACTAGCCGCGTTTAAGCTGTTAACTGCATTCCTCTCAAGAGTTTTCTTAGATGATTCTAACTATATGTGCGTGTGTGCATGAGGATCGGATTAGGAAAACGAGTGGTTCAGTCTACGATGAACCTCAGCAGACAATACGAAAAGCTTATACCTACATTGTATACACGGGAATATGCAAATAAATGACTAAAATCCTAACACGCACTAGACAGTCTTCCTAAAATAAAATGTGGACGTCGTCTCTTAATTTTACAATAAAATTCTTCAAACAGTTTACATAATTATATTTTGTAGTTTTAAAAACTTACATTTACTATGAGTCATCTTGTACATACGTGTTCATATACATACATACATACATATAGTCGCGTCGGTAAGTAACGATCAGTATTGTGCGCAGAAATAGAAGAAATGAATGAAATAATAGGTTTAATATATTAATTGTTTTACATAAATATTTAATAGAGCAATAGAATAAACAGATAGGTACAGAACAAGTTTGCATACGTAAAAAGTAAAAAAAGAAAATATGCAATGTGTCTATAATGGCAGCGTCGGAAAGTAAATTTAATTACAAATTTTACAAATTTTACTTTTTTTAATATTTGACAGTAAATTATATTTTAATATTTTGTATAACAGCCTGTTGAGGCCATAACAAGTCACAGACGGTTTAGCATCATATAAATTATTATTTTATTTATATCTAAGCTAATATTGTTTTCTTCATTATAGAATGTAATAAAAGTAATAAGTAATAAAAGTTGTTTTATTTTTTCTATCATTCGCAATTACATTTTTTTCCAATTGTCCCCGTGACTGCTTAATGCGATTAATATCTGAACTTTATGAGGACTACTGTAATATGCTTATTTTGTTGTCTTTCAAAAATGTCAGTATTAACTTTGCTTTATGCTTAGGATCAGTGTTCTGTTAGTTCGTATAATTAATTTGTATTCCTATTTTTCGAACAGAAGGAAACAAATTATTCTGTAGTATTTCTATATATTTTATTGCCGTTAATTTGCTAGAAAAGATGATCAGAATTACAATACCGTGTATATTTAAACTCCCTTACGTTGTAACGAAAACACCTTCTTCTTTAATCATCGTTTTTACACGCCCTCCTTTTAAACTTTCATCGCTCTTCCTGCACTCATGTTAACCTTTATTGTTAATAAAAATTTCAAATTTTGACTTGTCGTTAATAAACGAACTAGGTGCGTTCATAAAACATTAACGAGGGCGTGGGAATCATCCCGTCCCTACCTTACCGACCGTAGCTACCTGACCGACCACCCCCTGTTGAAACACTCTCTCCCTACTTGATCGACCAGCCTTGCTGATGTATCCGCTACCAACATGGCTAAACACCCACTGTTGGTCCATCCGCTTCCAATATAGCTGACCTCTCCCTGACAATTCGCCCGCTTCCAATATGACCAACCTACCGCTACCAATCTTCTCGTTCCAGTTCACCACCCTCTTCGCGATCTACCTCCCTCAGTTGTTCCTGGAGTTGGAACCTGGTAATAGTCAACGTCATCGTCGTCGTGGGCCAGCGTGCGTCGGTCAGTACGGTAAGTACTAAGCTCGTTGTGCATGCTGCACGAATAAATGTACGCATACACGAGCGTCCTCCATCTTAATCCGCACGATGACCTACTATCTCGAATTATTCGCGATTGGAAATTAAACTATTTGCACAACTCGTTGGCGGAGGAGTGTGGGATATAAAAGTGTGTGTGGGAAGGAAAAGAAATGTGTACACATACGTACAATATAAGTAACCTTAAAAAAGTAAATTATTTATTTCAAAAACAAATGATGTCTACCCGTCTGGTCCTCGATTACGCCGTCTGAGTCTCTGTTAAACACACGCGTATATTTTTTCTTATTATTACGGTTACTCATTATTTTACTTATTTCACACTGGTTTACATACTTTATTTCCTCATCTGTAGATTGTAAAATTATGTCGTTGCCATAGTTCCTTTAGCGTGTACTAGAAATATTCCTCGATGTAGTTGGGCCAAATCAGCGCAGACCGCAGACGCAGCATCTCCTGATAACACGCGGTTCAGCATATTGGGATGCGCTCGATCAGTCGTATTCTTCTTGTATCCTCCTTAGGACGCATAGAAACAGTCTATGCGTATACTTTCTTGCCTCGGCTTTTTGTGAACTGCCATGAATGCACCGTGAAATTACATATCCTTGCTCGCGACACGTACAAATTGTTGTACACTCATTTTTACTAATCACAATTTAGATTGAAAGTGATTAGGAATTTTTCTTCTTCCTGCTGTCTATAAGAGAAATTCGGACATTTTTTAACGTACTGAGAGTGAATCCTTCCATAGTTTGCAAGTCTTTTACCCTTTCTCCGGCGGCGCGAGTATCTTGCGGATAGCAGTTTTTGGAACTCTATTCCCCTTCTCTCTCATGCTGCCCAGAGCGACTCGTAGTGGGTGTGAAAGACTGCCACAGTTATCCCCGCCCTCACCTTCCTACTCGTCTCGATCTTATCTCTGTAGAGGGGTGGCAAGTGGGTTAACAGAACATATTTCGCGGGATAGAAAATGTGCTTAATAAATATTCAGAAAAACTAATCTCTACACATGATTGTTGGTTGAAAATCTTTTTATTTCTTATCATAAGAAGTTGTTCCGATCTGAAGTCCGTACGCGTCATGCAGTATGATTTCCTTTTAATCGTTACCCCTAATAACCTTGCAGAATATCTTTCGTGGTGTTCGAGATTCCGTTGGAATTCCCGGGCACGTCGACGACTGAGATGGCAATATCGATCTAGAGCTGCTAGATCAATATGTAGCGGTCACACTACCAGGCTAGTCAACAGAGGATGCACAGAGTGTGACGCTAGTGGGAGATATGCCCATTTACCTACACACGTCTCACCAAAGGAACTAGGAATTCGCTAGTCGCCCCTGTTCCTTGTAATGCCCCTAGCTGTTAACACGTGTGCTCGTCTATTCCCAGATTTGTAAAAGCTCGGAGTCAGAATTAATTATCACGCGGCTTCCCGAGAGCGTCTATCTATTGGACGGAACATGGTAGTGACCGCGTAGCGATTATTGCTACCAACACCACAATACCGATCTGTACGCACCCACTAGCGCATCACGTGTCATTACAGTTTCATTGTTCTTTTCTAACGGTCGTGACGTGATACCTGCGCATTCTTTTGCGTATTATCTAGAGTTTTGTGCATATAAAGGAATTAGAAGTCTTGTAGAACCGCTCATCCTTAGTCAGCTTCTGTACATCACCAAGTTCGCTCACGCTCACCGCGTGCACACGGGCACCATGCGGCTAACAGCTCCTTCGGGCGTCTCGGTCATCCTAAAGACCACCATACCTTTGTAAATATCAACGCTCATCAGCCTTTAAGAGACTTTAGTTCTTTGTACAAATAAACGACGTGCTCTTCTGAGCATTCTTGAGTGTGAATCCACGTGCAGTGACTTTTTTTTCTCTTCATGCGCTTCTACAGCGTTTCTGCTCGCCCAAACATTCTCAGGTTTGGGCTATTATTGAGTGATTCTCGAACACGCGGAATAGGAAATTTCTAATGCATATTGAGGAAAAAACTATTATAGGTATGGGAAGAAGGGACAAAATAAAGTATATAAAATTTGTTGAAAGGTACACCGACAGCGCGGTCTTTTGCCGGCTTGTTTGTTTTGTAACGTGAATGCCCTCCATGGCAAGAACTGAGACGTTTGAGGCGGGGCCGGAAATTGCGGCATATTACAGGGGGTCAATGGCGATCCCTAAGAAGCGGAATGTCCGCTTCGTTCTGCCGGGTGCGTCAAGTCTCCCTTTTTTTCTTGTTCTTTTCGTTTGCTTTTACTCGTGTGTGTGTGGATGTCTGTCTAATTGTAAGAGTGGTGGCGGATAGCTTAGGACTGTCAATTGGGTGATACACGCGTGTACTTGATCATGACTGTAATGATATTTTACTTCACGGTGCACCACGTCACAAGTGTTACGTGTGACTCGCGATGCTGGACGGGCCCAGACTTTGCGGCAATGGCGCGGGGGCGCGTGGTGGCGGGGAGCTCAGGCTCCTTTTCAGCTTATTTCTCGGTACTCCTTCCCCCTTTCCTTTTCCGATACCTACTGTCCTTTTCTGTCTTTTCGCTTCTTCCCAACACTAGCCATCCTTCCTCTCCCTCCCACCATCGCATCCAATAACTCAATAGACACGACGTAACTTATTACACACCTGCACGCTACCTGTTCCACCTTGACCCTTTCCTTCCTGTTCCTCCACTCCTCATAGATCATCGTCAGCCGTCTTGTTCGCCGCTTTTTTTGGCTCTCCTTTCTTTCCCGCCTTTTTTTTCCTTGCATACATCTTGGCCCTCGAGGCTGGGCCGCTCCTCTATTGTCCGTCATTCTTGATATCCGCCGCTTTTTTCCCCCTGCTTTTCTTTTTTTCCGCTTACTTCCCCAACACTTCCACTTGCCTTTTCTTCCACTTGCCTTTCCTTCAACTCTCCCGTCTTTATCTCTCCAGATCTCCGGAGCGCAACACATGCGGATCCCATACTCCCACGCCCGAGCTGCCCGTTTCTCCGTCGCGTGGTCCGTAACTATCGTTTCGTTTGGCCGGGGGCGTTCGATGAAAAGACCCGGAGCATACACTTGGACAGTAACCTGTCACAGCGGCGACGGGCATTATGGCGGACGCGGTGGGACGCGCGCTCCGCTGCGAGACAGTGATTGATCGATCGATCGATCGGCATCGAATACTCGTGTTGAGTTGGTGTTCGCTTCGCGAGGAGCCGCTGGCTGCGACCGACGGATGGAGACACTAGAAGCTAGACAAGAATGCGACACTAGACACTAGGCAAAGAATGCGCGCGCAAACTGTAGGACTATCCTCAAGCATATAGCAATAGTGTTATCTTGAGTTTGCCATTCTAAGGCGTACGTTTTTCCCGACCTCCGATCTTGAACCCGAACCCAAGGTCTAGCCGCGCCGACTGATGGATGCCCGCGCGAGTATACGCGGTCACGAGTGGGTCTCCGGGATACCTGCCCCCCTCCGGAGTAAGCAGGTCCACCCCGCTAAGGAAGTACTGGCAGGGCGGTATTCAAAATCTTCCCAACTACAAAAGAAACTAGATGGCTACTTTGATACGACCTAACACAAACATCGATCTCGAAAATATACTCACCGATACTGGCTGCGCGGAACAATCTGACCGGCACGAGGAGAGTGCCGGCCACCCTCGGCTCGTCCACTGACGACGGGCCAACCGAGACGAAGAAAACGGAGCGCCTTCCGAAGAGGAAGGGGATGGATACTGTACGGCGAAGCGTACACCCAAACATCGTGCAGCCCACGGTGAGAGACAGCAAGAGGAGCAGGAGAACTCCTACTCCCCCTCCGGGGAGAATATCTGGAAGAGAGGCCGACTCCAGCTCGAGGGATGGCTTTAGGAACCTCGGCGGCATGGCGGGTACGAGGAGGAGGATTTTAAGATCCGCCTCCTCGGACAAAATTTATTTTCCTCCCCGAAAGGAACCTATGGCACGAGCCCGGGTCAGGAAACCTCTCAGGACGGCGGTCCTGGTCACGAAGACCAGGGATGGCTCTGGCTATCGGCAGTTCCTTTCGCTGGCTCGGACGAGCGTCGATATCCGGAGCATGGGGATAGAGAGCCCTCGCCTACAAGCGAGCAATGAACAGAGGAATCCTGATCGAGGCGGCTGGCCCGACGGGCAAGGAGAAGGCGTGGGAGTTCCGCATAGGTTTGGGGAAGTCTTTGGGGGTACGGCGATAGTCATCAACCCCACCGCTAGGGTAGAAGTCCGGGTTGTAAAGTTTGACAACTCGGTTACGGTCGAGAAGGGCGCGACCGGAATTTCGGCGAGGGCGGAGTGCGCCCCCGACAAGGTGAGGGTGGGGCGGATACGCGCGATGACTAACAGCCTCTGCTCGGTATGGGTGCGGTGTCCCCTGGAAGATGCTAACAAATTGGCAGTGGCCAGTAAATTTAGAGTGGGGTGGACCTCTGCGAGAGTGACCATGGCACCCTCCCGACCGGTGCAATGTTTTAGGTGTTAGGCCTTTCGGCACACGGCGGCTGGTTGCACGGCATGGACAGAGAGGGGCGCTGTTTCCGGTCTGGTAAGAGAAACACATAGCACGGGTGTGCCCTACGCCTTCTCCTGCGCGTTGTGCGAGGAGCGCGGGCTGGAACACGGGCACAGGATGGGACTAGATACGTGCTCCTCGACCGAGACACTTGCGAGTAGGCCGACTAGAATGGCTGTTCGCGCACGGACCCAGACGAATTCGAACACCGTGGTGCGTTCGTCGGCATCGGCCGCCGAAGGAGACAAGGGTCACCCGGGGAAGACGGGGCCTATACGGGACACATAGACTGCTGATTCGCGCAGACCCACGTGTGCCACTCCCGGCCAGCTTAGGATCTTGCCACGGAATGGCTTCATACGAGTGAGGTGGCGGTCTTGACCATTTCGAAGCCGTACAGTCCCTCCACTGTCGGTGGATGGGCCATATCCGATACCGGTGGAGCGGTGTTACAATTGGACCGGGCGCAGGTAGCTGCGGCGACTGTGGGGATCGCGAGGGACTACGTAGTTATAGAATGGAGCGGCATTGCAGCCATCAGGTGCTGCTTCCTGCACAGCGCCCCTACATCGGCTCTCTTTGGATCCCTCCGAAACCTGGAGCTCTTAGTGCAAGCATGGCCCGATAAAGCCTTTCTCCACACTAATGACAAGGGCATGATGGTGAAGGCGTGGGTGGGCGGCCTGAGACCGTACATTGCAGATCAGGCGAGGGGGATCGATAATTGATCTGACCTGGAGTTCCCCTCCCCTGGTGCGTCGCATCAGCCAGTGAATGGTTGATAAGGAAGGGGAGTCGCTTTCCGACTACCGGTACATTACATTCGTGGTGGGTGCAGCGGGGGCTGCTCTACGAGAGGCGGTTCGGCGACCGCGGGAGCGAAATTACTCGGTTCGCTAAAACCTGAGTAAGACGAACTCGGACGTGTTGCGCGAGTCCGCCTTGGTGGGAAGCTGGCGCGGGAATCCATTTCCCAACGACCTCGAGCCATCAGCCTCCTGGCTTCGGAAGATCACCACGCTTGCGTGCGCCGATTCCATGCCGCGCGTCCGTCCTCCTCACGGTAAACAAAGTGCCCATTGTTGAACCAACGAGATAGTTGAGCTAAAAAAGTGCTACACCCGGGCCCCTAGGGTGGCCACACGAGCGCGTTCCAGGCGAAGGCTCGTGGCGGTCGTCGAGAAACTCTGGTGCGAGTACAAGACCGCCAAGGGGGCGCTCAAGGCGGCGATCTGGCGCGCGAAGGGGAAGTTCTGGTAGCATCTCCTCAAATCTGAGAATCGGGACCCCTGAGAGCGACCTTATAGGGCGGTGTTGCCCAGGATTCGGGTGTCTGGACCCCTGGTGATGAGCTCTCTGGAGCCTCGAGTGGCGCAAGGAATCGTACGTGGGCTCTTCCCGGAAAAACCGATGGTTTCTGTGGTGCGCCGACCTTATGCCTGGTGACTGGTGTGGGAGTGTACGCCGAGGGAGGTCGACTACAACATGGCCAAGTCGTCGTTGAAGTGTGCAGCGCCTGGCCCGGATGTTATCTCGGTGCATGTATGGAAAGGGTTGACACATAATGGACGACATCGTTTCCTGCTATACGGCGTGCCTTCGTCGGGGACTATTCCCGGAATGATGGGCATGTCTTCCTTGATTTTACTCCGGAAGAAGCCCGGCCCCCCGGAGAGACCGGAAATATACCAGCCTATACGTCTTCTGGACGAGGCGGAGAAAATTCTCGAGTGCATCATCGCCCGGCGGATCACGGCAGGCGTTGAGGAGAATAGGGGACTTGCGAAGGCTCAATATGGCTTCAGAATGGAGAGATCAATCTGCGACGCCATTCTCGCTTTCCGCGCTGCGGCGGAGCAGGGGTGTGCGAGGGGTAACACGGTGGTGGCCAACAGCTTGAATATTAAGAACGCGTCCTTAACACGTTGAGCCCGGCGCCGAATTTGCTGTCCTTTCCGTTCAGCCGGCAGCCGGCGAGCGATGCATTGATGCTATCGCCAAGGGATTACTTTAGTACTGATGAGATAAGGAATTCTTCTTTGTCGTGCTATTTTGGACGTCTTTTAGGTGTATGTGTGATGTATGCGTGATTCTATTCTATATTTTCGCATGATGTATAGTAACATCACGTACGTACCTTCGAGAGGTGATCAGTTGCAAAAGACCTACCGAAGTGTACAGATTGTCCGTAAAAAGAAAATTGATTTTAGTTTTGGAAATATTTATTGCCCATAACATTGAACATGTCCGAAAGGGAAAAAGATAGTGACACCTCAAGTGAAATATTTTTATCTTCCAAACGTCGCCGAGTAGTACGGTTATCATCATCAGAAGATGATAATTCGTTAGACGAGGAAAGGCAAATTGAGAATGACAGTGATGGTACAGATGCTACTGAAACCTTTCAGGGAAATGAATGGTTTGATCCACAAGGTAAGCAGCCAAATATTACGGTCTTTACGAGTGCTGCCGGCGCAAAAAAAAATAATGAGAAAGTTCGGAACTGTAAAACAGTAGAAGATTTCTATACACTCTTTGTTACTGATGAAATGTTTGAACGCATCAGTGAGCAAACAAATCTTTATGCTGCACAATCAAAAATTTTGTGTAGACGTAGAAATAAATGGACGTCAAGGAATAAAAATGAAATTAAAAGTTTGTTTGGGCTAATAATATGGATGGGAATGGTGAAACTTCCATCCTTACGTTTGTATTGGTCTCAGGATAAATTATTTTGTCCAACATTTCCGCGAACAGTAATGAGTAGAGACAGATTTGAAATACTCATGACAATGCTTCATTTCGCAGATAATGAAGCGGTTGACGCGTCTAATCGTCTAGCAAAAATTCAATTTATGATAGATGAACTAAATAAAAATTTTCAAAAATATTATGATCCACCTGAGGTATTATGCATCGGTGATGCATTCCGCGAGCGAATCATATTCCGACAATATTTAAAACAAAAAAAAACATAAATACGGCATACAAATATTTAAATTATGCTGTAATCGCGGATACACATACAATTTTCATGTGTACAGTAGAAAAGCTCTGGACAAGCAGAATACAACCTCATCAAATATTGTAATTTTCTTATTGAAAAATTTATTTCATAAAGGTCATACGTTGTGTACAGACAACTGGTACACCAGTGTCGATTTGGCAAATAAGCTAATACGCAAAAATACACATCTAATGGGTACACTTCGCACAAACCGTAAAGGAAATCCATCTGAAGTAATAAATACTAAATTGAAACGCGGAGAAATGATCGCCAAAGAAAACAATCAGGGTATCACGGTCTTGAAATGGAAAGACAAGAGAGATATTTTGGTCCTGTCTACAAAACATTCAAGCCAAATGATAACTGTGAAAATAAAAAGAGAATTTATTGTATTGATTTGTCAGATCAAATGAGCGCATATAGCAGTCCCTTGAGAAGAACTTTGAAGTAGTACAAGAAGCTAGCATTTGAGCTACTTCTAAATACCGCCGTTATAAATGTCTTGTTTATGTATCAAGAAGTGACAGGAAAAAAAATATGAGTCACGGCATCACGCAGACCATTGACAGATAACCTCACACGGCGACTAGATGAGGAAACTCCAATCCAACGAGAAAAAATTATTCATAAATTATATAAAAAGGAAGGAAACGTACATAAAGTCCGAAGATATTGTTTAAAGTGTTATGATAACAATTCACAACTATTTGAGACAGCAACTAGAAAGACAGCTGCAAATATTACCAAAAAAGTTGTTACGTATTGTAATATGTGTAAAGATAAGTCGCATTTTTGTTTAGAATGTTTCAATAAATTTGATTAAAATTATATTTGATCATATTTCATTGAGACTAACTTTATTTTTTAACTTTAACACTGTCGGTCCCACGGATCGACGCCAGTAAAACGAAAATTCTAATGTCGGTCCTCAGGGACCGATGCCGGCCACAGGGAAAGTTCGCTGTCGGTCTCGAGGGACGCCGGGCCCAACGTGTTAATATAAGAATATTAAGAATACGATTCCTTGGGGGCAAATCATAAAAGCACTCCGCAAGTGGGGCATCCCGTGCTACTTGTGCAACGTAGTGAATAGTCACCTTAGCAACCTTCGGCTGGGATGGATTGCTAAGGACGGGATTTCCCGCGTGGCTGCCGTCACGTGCGGTGTTTCTCAAGAATCTGCGCTGGGTCCTCTACTATGGAACGCTACGTACGACAGCGTCCTACGGGTGGCATTGCCGAAACATTGTAGCCTAATATGCTACGCGTATGATACTCTCGTCCTAGCGGAGGGTTCCGACCCGAATTCCGGGCAACGGAATTAGTCTCTCTGTGTGCCTCGCGAGTAGTGTGGGAGATTGCGCGGTTGGCCCTCAAGGTCCACCCCGAGAAAAACGAGGTGGTGTATTTTAGACGTAAACCGCTGGATGTGCGATCCAGGCTTCATCTCCTAGTGGTGGGGACGACGGTGACCCCCCGGGGGTCGATGTATAGGGTGGCTTTGGCCCTGGCGTCCCTGATGTCGGGAGACCTCACGAGCCCAGGCGGAGGCTCTATCGGAGGCGCGAGTGTTGATATCGGTCCTCATGTACGGCGCTCCTGTGTGAGCGAACTCCTTGAAGGACAAAGGACGGTGGGTACGACTCTCATAAAGGCGTATAGGCAGGCGGCGACCCGTGTCATCCGAGGATATCGAACTGTTCAGGAGGGACGTAAGGGCGACTGCGGGGCAAATGGGAAGAGTGGCTGCCGGACTCCTCCCTATCGAGCGCGGCCCTGAGAGCGGCGATGAAGTCGCATCTTGCGGCCTGGCTGGACAGGGGCCACGGATTCTTGTTATACAGTACCACTCACATGCTCAAGGGGCACGCGTGCTTCGGGGTGTTTTTTCGCCGCATCTGGAAGGAGGCATCCCCCGACTGCCTGCACTGCGGTGATGGACTCCCGGACACGGCGGAGCATACTCCGGTGGAGTGCACGGCGTGCGAGACTGAGCGGGCCCGTTTGGTAAAAGCTATGGGTTGCCCTCCATTCCTGGAGGCGCTCCTGGTGGACAAGATCTCCTCGCCGCAGGGGTGGTGTGCCGCCACGGAATTTTGTATAGTAGTCATGGCCGCCAAGGATGCAGCCGAGAAGGAAAACTTGCGTACTAGATGCCGACAGACAAGGGAGTAAGACCCGGCCGGCGATAAAGACGAAGAGCCGAACCTAGTGGTGCAGCCGTGGAGTGCCCGAACGCGCAGTACGAATCGGACACGGGGGCTGGGTGCATTGACTGGCGGAAGCAGCCGACGTGGAAGTGACAAGCAGAGGGAGGGGGGCTGCTCCTCCCTCCTCTCAACCCTCGGACAGGGTGATGAAGTGTTTGAACAGGCGCGCGCAAGGGGCACCGGAATATAATGACCTCGGTTGTCCACGGGGCACCTTCCCTCACACGCACGCATCCCTAAGGGAATGCACGGTGGTGGGTTTTTAATGGATAAGAATCCCACACTACCGTACTGCCCCTGAGCCTGTCCGGGGAGCCCCGGATGCACCCTCGCCTATCACCATAGGGTGATGCACCCCGACCGACACCTGCGGGGTGAGGCGGGCAGGGTGCCTTTTAAAATTGGCCCACTAAAAAAAAAATTAGAAAATTGGAATACCGAGATATTTAGCAGAAAAAGGAGATAATGAAAATAAAACTACGCTTGCAGACACGCGTGATCAAAGCACCAATATCACGATAGTAACCGCGGGGCGACTCGGTTGCGAGCGTTAATCTCGCAGCTAATCAGCGGCCGCCACGATAATAAGCCCGCCGCGAAAGCGAGAATTAACACGATCGGTACCGACCACCGTCCGCCGTATTGAATACAAGGCATAGTGACCAGCTCTTAAACGAGGCGTCTTTGATAACCTTCTTGCAATGCCTCTAGTGGCCCCGCTGGCTGTTGACTGACGACGCTAGCAGAGGATAGCCGTTTATCCGACCGACTTGCCGCTTCACGGAGCGCTGGTCGTATTTCGGCATCTCGATCGGATTGGTTGACTGACGACTATCCCCTCGGGCAACGGAGCCTCTAAGCTGCGTACTCAGTGGTGAAATCACGACCCTGAAAGCCGGGAAAAGCCAAGTCCCGCGATTAGCTCTAAGACCCACGCCCAGTTTACTACTGCTTACCGCTTAGCACCCCAGTTTAGACTCGCCTACCGCTTAGCAACCATAACTTAGAACCGCTTACCGTCTAGCATTGTAATTCAGATCCACCTACCGCCTAGCACCATAGCTTAGGACCGCTTACCGCCTAGCAACTTAGTGTGACTCTAGCTAATAAAACGTCATCACGATCAGAATTCCACATTACTCATTCGGGACCAGCGAACCCAGCTTCGCCGGCTGAGTCGGATACCTCCCCCTCCCAAGTCCCGACGATATCTCAACATCAGGAGACATTGTCACAAAAGAGTGATACACATAAAACAAAAATGACGAGATTTAGACTAGGATACAAAGTGAGGAAAGAGCAGTGCTTGACGGGGGGGGTGAAAAAGATTGAAATTATAAGGGGAGCGGAGCCTTCCCTGTAAGAGCAGGTCATAATAAATACGGCTCGGAGGATATGGGGCCACATAAATCGTTCATGGTTGAAAGTGCAATTATGCTAAATAGAATTGCACTGACAAGTAACATTAGGAAAATCGAAATAATACGGAGCAAATAATATAACTACCCACGTATCCGCATAATAAACCGGAAGGAAAAAGGGTTCAGGTCAAGTACACTATATATTGTCAACTATTCACGCTGCGTCCCCAAGTGTTGACCATCCGAAAGACCTGCACATCATCACTTCCCAACATCATACTAACCGTCAAGACTTTTGGCATAATAAAATACAAAGGGTTTGAGACCGTTTCTGCTATGTCATAGCGAGGGCTGTAGGTTCAAACTTGCTTTTTCCCACATATTAGCCTGAAGTCAAAATAACCATAGATTTGTCAAAGAGAAAGATTAAATTGAGACCTCTCGCATTGTTTATAGGCTGCCTTTTGCCTCTGGTTTAAGGGCCATGGAGAAAGAGTCTGGCGCCTTCTAGTGCCAGCCTATGAATCATTTATGCAACGTCACCCGTTTGGGATTCCGTCGGAATTCCCGGGCGCGTCGACGACTGAGATGACAACATTGATCTAGTACAGGTAGAGCAATACTGATCGGTGCGCACCCTGTAACACATCATGTGTCGATCGTCCTGCCGATCGACCATTACAGTTTCATTGTTCCCCCATAACGGTCGCGACGTGATTACTATGCATCCTTTTGAGTATTATCTAGCGTTCTGCGCATGTAAAGCCATTAAAATAGTTTTGTAAGGCCGCTCATCCTTAATCCACTCCGGTACATCACCATGTTCATGCACTCTCACCGCGAACAAGGTGCACATCGGCACTATGCGGCTAACGGCTCAGTCGGATGTCTCGGTCGTCGTAAAGACTGCTATACCTTTGTAAATATCAACGTTCATCAGCCTTTAACACGTTAAGCAGTACGCTAGTTTCACGTGCCCTCCATTCACACCATAGTTAGCTGCCAGGCGTGCCCTGCCGGGCCGCTTGCCGATAGACGATCCAGAGTATACCAGGTGTGTCGGTAATTCCTTTCCGGTTTTTGTAACAGATGTCTATAGCCATAAGTGTGCAGTAGTATAATATGATACACAGACCATTTTATGCTACTAACCTTAACCTCAAAGCTACATAAGTTACGTTCCACCAAAATAACAGCATTATAGATTTATAATTTTTTGAACATGTCAAGTTTTGTGCCTGAAAAGGTGCATTTGCGACACGCATTACTTTTCTTGTTTAACTAAAAGAAGAAAGCCGTTGAAAGTCATCATTTGCTGATAAAGATCTATGATGAGCATGCCCCGATCATAAGAACATGTGAAACATGGTTTCGGCAATTCAAATGTGGTGATCTCAACGTTCAAGACAAAGAATGTTCTGGTAGATCGAGAACAATTGAAGACGCGGAATTGCAGGCGTTATTGGATGGAGACCCAATACAAACGCAAAAACAATTGGCAGAGAAGTTGAATGTAAGCCGAGTAGCAATTTAGCAATTTGTGAACGATTACAAGCGATGAGAAAGATTCAAAAAATGGGAAAATGGGTGTCGCATGAGTCGAATGGCAGACAATGGCAAAATCAAAAAATCGTCAGTGAAGTGCTGCTTCGAAGGTTAGAAAGGAAGTAATTTCTGTATCGAATAGTAACGGGCGATGAAAAATGGATTTATTTAAAAAATTCCAAGCAAAAAAAAATATGGTTGGCACCTGGCGAAGCCCGGCCATTGACTCCAAGGCCAAATCGCTTTGGTCGCAAGACCATGCACTATGTCTGGTGAGACTAATTCGGTGTCCTATATCATGAACTGTTAAAACCTGGAGAAACAGTTAATACAAATCGCTACCGACAACAAACGATCAATTTGAACTGTGCATTGATCGAAAAACGTCCACAATACGCTCAAACACAAGGTAAGGTAATTTTGCAGCATGCTAACCTACCGTCTCATATAGCAAAACCAGTCAAAGTAGTATTGAAATCACTTGGATGGAAAGTTTTATTGTAGTCGCAGTACTCTCCAGACCTGGCTCCATCCGACTACCATCTTTTCGTATCGACGGGACATGCGTTTATGAGCAGCACTTCGCCGATTTCGAAGAGATTAGAAAATGACTGGATGAATGGTTTAGCTTAAAAGAGAAAAAGTATTTTTTGAATGATATCCATAAATTGCCTGAGAGATGGGCAAAATGTATGGAATGAAATAGCTAATACTTTGAATAAATAAATTTTAAATATCTATTGTAAATAACGTGTTTTCTTTAGCGCAAAAACCGGAAAAGAATTACCGACATACTTGGTTAACAGGTGTCAGGTAACGTGACCCAGGTTGAGGACCGGGGCTTGCTTTCATATGTATACCTCTTCACTTGTAGGTGAGATGCAGTCGAGGGCCTTTCCAGTAGCAATAAACACTGTGTATATACTTTGTTCATATCCTTATAATCCCTTCTCCTTGGTGAAAGATAAAAAACCGAAAAGCGAGGCCTAATGACGCCTGAACGTGTAACGAATCCTCAGTTGCATACAAATCATAGTGCAATTTTGTTCATTCTCAAAAGTTTTCTCATACTTCTTCCTGACCAAAATTTTGTTCGCCTAAAAATCGAGATGTCATTAAGTGATACGTCAAGCGAACAAATTTTAGTGCCTAGATTTCGTCATCGCCGTGTATCACGCTCGTCAGAAGATAAACGTTTACCAGAGAATGAGCGTGTGGATACTAATACAACGGGTGATCAAGAATGGTTCGATCCACGAGGAAATCAACCTAATATATGAGCTTTTACGGGCAAATGTGGAGTTGACATGTGTAATATCACATTACAAAATTGTCGCAATGTGGGAGACTTTTACGCTCTACTGGTCACGGAAGAAATGCTTCAGGAAATAAGCGACCAAACAAATATATATGCAGTGCAGAAGCAATCAATAAGTGCTTCCAGGCGTATGGATAAGTGGGTCCCTAAAATAAAGAAGAAATAAAACGCTTGTTTGGGCTCATCATCTAGATGGGATTAGTGAAATATCCAACGATGTATTCATACTGGTCCAAGGATCCGCAATATTATCATCCATTCTCACATAAAGTAATGAACAGAAACCGATTTAAGATTTTTTTGAGGATGAAACTCTTGGGAACTTTTGCAACAATGAAACAGAGGATGGCACCAACCGTTTATATAAAATCCCGCCGATTATCGACGAGATGAACAAAAATTTTTTAAAACATTACCATCCAACGAAATTCATTTGTATTGACGAATCGATAATTTCATTTCGTGGGCACATTATATTCCAACAGTACATGAAACAGTAGAGGCACAAATATGTAATAAAAATGATTAAACTCAGCTGTGGCCTTGGCTATACATACAACTTCAGTGTCTACAGTGGTAAAACTTTCAACAAAGTGAACACGACGTCTACGAATGTAGCCATTTGTGTAAAGATATATTTCATAAAGGCCATACAATCTGCACGGACAATTGGTACACCGGTGTAAATTTGGCCAAAAAACTCATAGAGAAAAGTACCTACTTGATTGGTACACTAAGGAGTAACCGCAAGGATAACCCGAAAAAAGTGGTATTCAAAAAACTAAAATGGGGAGAAAGTGTCGCTCAAGAGAATAAAGAATGGAACACAATTTTAAAATGGAGAGAGAAGCGTTACGTTTTGTTACTTCCGACGAAACATACACTAGAAGCGAAGACCGTTCGAAAAAAATAAAAAAACGTTAGTAAACCAACAATTGCCATAGATTATAATGCAGGAAAAAAATTTATTGACCTGTTAGGTTAAATTACTGCATACAATAACCCATTACAGAAATCGATGAAATGGACTGAAAATTAGGTTTTGAATTATTATTGAACACTGCTGTCGTGAATTCCTATTTCATACATCAAGAATCAACAGGCTGGAAGATGTCTATCACAATGTATCTTAAAATATTGATTAATGAACTTTTGTAGGGGAAGAAGGAACAAGTCGACACCCGTGCAAATCCTCGGCATTATTTGCAAAACAAGAAAGGCCGTGCGCATAAAATTAGATAGATATTACGCCAAATGTTTCAATCAAAATTCGCGAATGTTAAGACCAAAGACAGCTAAAAATGTAACGTAAAAAGTAACAACCTTTTATAATCAATATACAAAGAAACCTCACCTTTGCTAATCATGTTTTAATAAATTACATTAATGTTTTTAAGCATTATATTGTTTTCCTCAAAACATTAACTAAACAAAAACTGTTGAGAAAAAGCAGTGCGGTATATATATGGCACTGTGTGTCAGATAGAGAAGGACATTGGACCCTCCTCCACGCGGCGAATGCGTGCGAGGCGGATGCCGCGAGCCTGTAGGAGGGAGAGAGAAACGTGCTCATGTTTTGGTGTGCCCGTACTTGTAACCTCTGGTGGGCTGCTCGGGCAGTAAGCCTCGATAGTCGGTCTGCCTTGTATCGGAAAGCGTGTAGCATACAGCATTAAATAAAACCTATCTTAATCTTAAGACACGGAAAATAAACCCAAAGTTTCAACAGGTTGTGGGCCCAGCACGTTTCCACTGCGCCACGGGAGTTTTTTTTATTTTCCAGTGAAAGAGTGTCATATTGTGTGGATTAAGAGTTGTTGGTTTTTTTTTCTTTTTTATTTTCCCTGTTCTACTGACCACGATGGCTGATAAGGATGTATTTAGCCTCACTCGACTTGATGGTAAGAATTTTGCGCTGTGGAAATATGGCGTGTCATTTCTGTTTGAGGCGCAAGATTTGATGGGGTGCCTTGATGGTATATATAGTGAACCCAATAAAACCACTGCACTTGTAGATTGGCAAAAATGGAAGAAATCACAGGCAAAAACTGCCGTGATCTTGCTAAGTTCAATGGATCAGTCGTTGCATGCGAATTTAGTAAACTGCGCAACGCCAGAGGAAATGTGGAGGAAGCTGCACGCTCTCTATGGAGATACTAGTGAAGACTCGAAGCAAAGATGCTGGCATCAATTTTATGAGTTTCGTGTAAAAGATGGGGAGCCAATAGCAACACAGATAGAAAGATTTGAGACTCTGTGTAAGAGGCTGTGTGACGCCAAAGAAAAACTCTCTGATGCCGCTATAATGTCAAAGCTGCTGAGTAGTTTCCCCTCAAGATTTTCGACTTTCACAATGGCGTGGGAGTGCACTGCGCAGAATGAGCGCATTAAAGAAAATCTAATAACAAGGATTATTCGAAAGGATAAAAGACAAACACAAGCAGAGGAAAAGGTGTCAACCCTAGCATTGCAAGTGAAAAGTTTACACGTGAGGCCCAACGGCAGTCACTCGAAGATGGATTCAAATGGTGAACGTAACTATAAGAAGAAATCAAACTCGAAAAAACTCGAGGAACTCAAGAAAAAGACGTTGTGTGCTTACTGTCACGAAAAAGGCCACTGGTACAGAGTGTAAGAAGCGAATCGCGGAAGAAGGAAGACATGAAAAGAAAAGAGATGATGCCCAAGGAACGGCATACATGTACGACATCACTGGTTTCGTTTCGGAAACAACGGACAATGATGAGTCCGTATGGTTAGCAGACTCAGGAACGAGTATGCATATGTCTTCCCGCCGCGATTTTTTTCAACAGATACAGCCAGTGAAATCTGTGCAATTCGTGAAAGTAGCGGGTGAGAGGATGCTCAAGGTGACTGGCGTCGAAACAATTGACATTGATGCAGTTGTTAACAGCAAACATGTAGGCAGAAAATTGGAAAAAGTACTTTACGTTCCTGACTTGAAGAGGTGGTTATTTTCAGTGGGAGCCATAGCGGACAAGGGTTTCTCGTTTCATACTTATAACGATCGTTGTGAAGTGCGCGACAAAAACGGTAGTTTATCCGCGGAAGGGGTTCGCTGTGGTCAACTGTTTCGCATGAGCTCATGTGTGAGCGCATGAGTGCAATGTGGCTCATGAGAACACACTGAAATTATGGCACGAGAGACTAGGTCATATTAATACCAGATCCATACGGGAGACAGAAGAAATCGGAGCGGTCTATGACTTAAAGATCAAAGGCAGTGATGATCATTTTTTCTGTGAAGCTTGCGCTCTCGAAAAACATGTGCAAAAGCCACATTTCTCTAGCAGGCGGGAAAAACTAAAGAAGCCTGAAGAGATAATCCAATCCGACGTCTGTGGTCCTATAAATTTCGAATCACCGAAAGGATGAAGGTATTTTGTATTATTTAAGGATGATAATACTGAGTTCCGGACAGTGTATTTTATACGTCGAAAGGCAGAAGTTCTGGAAAAATTCAAAGAATTTGAAGCATTGGTGGTCAAGCAGACTAACAATAGCATTAAAATATTAAGGACGGATAATGGGATAGAGTATTTATCAAATGAATTCAAGGACTTCTTACGACTAAAAGGGATCGTTCGTGAAACATCGACACCGTACGTTCCACAGCAAAATGGAAGAGCAGAGCGTGAATTGCGCACGCTCGTGGAAAGTGCTCGGTCTATGCTGATCGCAAGAAATGTATGAAAGATGCTGTGGGCTGAAGCAGTTATGACGGCTGCATACGTCCTGAATCGAACAATTTCGAAGCAATTGAATGGCAGGACGGCATACGAAAATTGGTTTGGTCGGAAGTCAGAAATTAAACACTTGCGTTTTTTCGGATGTGATGCCTATAAAAATATACCTAATGGACAAAGGAAGAAATTTGATCCGAAGAGCAAGAAAATGATATTGGTCGGTTATGATGGTGACTCGACTAATTATCGGCTTTGGGATACTGAAGACCATAAAATGCTGTAATGTAGATTTTAATGAAGCAGAACGAAAAACAGAGTCTACTGGGAATGGATCGGACAAGGGAAATCCTTTACGTTTTATCCTTTACATTTCAGAAGAAGAAGAGGAAGCAACAATGCCACAGCCTGTCTTTGAAGATCCTCCCGAAGAACCTCCTGAAGATCATAATGAAGATTCCCCTGAATACGACTATGAAGAAGCACCAACGGCTCGAGTATTGCGTGACAGGATACAACTGCGAAGTCCAGAACGCTATAATGAAATGGGATACGCATTTGTAGTGGATTCTGTACCATCCACAGCTGATAAATGGAAACGCGCTATGCAAGAAGAGATATTGACTCTAAAGAAAAATGACATATGGATTTTCGAAAAACCCCCAGAAAAACAAAAGGTTATTGAATGCAAGTGGGTATATGCCCTGAAGGAAGGTCTGACAGGGAAGAATACACGGTTCAAAGCGCGACTGGTAGCAAGAAACTTCACGCAGCAGGAAGGAACGGATTATTTCGAAACGTTCGCTCCAGTCGTACACTATAAGTCTATTCGGATGTTGTTAGCTATCGCTGCACAGGAAGATTTAAAAATCCTTCTTGTATCAATTCTTGTATGGGGATTTAAAATAAATAATCTTTATGAAACAGCCAAAAGGTTTCGACGATCCGTT
Organism: Ampulex compressa; assembly: GCA_038496175.1. Classification (NCBI taxonomy): domain Eukaryota; kingdom Metazoa; phylum Arthropoda; class Insecta; order Hymenoptera; family Ampulicidae; genus Ampulex; species Ampulex compressa. The sequence continues at coordinate 14,512 of JBCFXI010001353.1, read as the reverse complement.
GCAACCCGACGCTGTTTGCAAATTGCAGAAAAGTTTGTATGGATTTAAACAATCTCCACGATGCTGGAATGCGAAATTTGTTAATTTTCTTAAGGACTTTAATTTCCATCAGACGGCAAGCGATCACTGCGTGTTTGTAGGAAAAGTGAAATATATAAATGTGTTTCTAGCACTTTACGTTGATGACGGTTTGTTAATATCAAGGTCAAAACTAGCAATAACAGAAATTTTGAATAATTTGAGCCACAAGTTTCAGATTACAATTAGTGAGCCTAAGCACTTCATCGGCATGGAGATCGAGCACAATCGTCTGGATCAAACAATAAAAATAGGGCGAGTCAATTTTTATCCAATTATGGACAAGGACACTGGAAGGCCATAAAAAGGATATTTAGATACTTAAAAGGGACAATCAATTTCGGTATTGTATTCGGAAAAAGTGGGAGCAAGTTTGGGCTTTGCGGATATACGGATGCCGATTATGCGGGATGTACAGAAACGCGCAGATCCACAAGTGGTTTTGTCTTTATGTTAAATGGGGGGGGGGGGCAATCCTATGGTCTAGCCAAAAACAACGCGTTGTGACACTGTCGACTACAGAGGCGGAATATGTAGCATTGTCCATGGGAACGAAAGATGCCATGTGGTTGCGAGAATTAACATGCGAATTAGGATATGATTATTATAAAGTGCCGATATACGTGGATAATCAATCTGCAATTAAGCTTGTTAGTAATGCTGAATATCACAAAAGGATAAAACACATAGATGTTCGTTTCCATTTTGTACGCGATATTTTTGAGCAAGGGAAAATAACTGTTATATATGTAGAAACTAGAGAACAACTTGCAGATTTATTCGCTAAGCCTCTATCGCGACAACAATTTATGTACCTAAGAAGTAGGATAGGTATGTCAGCAGCACTATATGTATAACAGCGCTATATATATAAGTGGGAGTGTTGAGAAAAAGTAGTGCGGTATATATATGGCACTGTGTGTCAGATAGAGAAGGACATTGGACCCTCCTCCACGCGGCGAATGCGTGCGAGGCGGATGTCGCGAGCCTGTAGGAGGGAGAGAGAAACATGCTCATGTTTTGGTGTGCCCATACTTGTAACCTCTGATGGGCTGCTTGGGCAGTAAGCGTCGACAGTCGGTCTGTCTTGTATCGGAAAGCGTGTAACATACATCATTAAATAAAACCTCTCTTAATCTTAATACACGGAAAATAAACCCAAAGTTTCAACAAAAACCAATGCCGCCTATATTAAACGTTCACAAGTAGTAGTCAAAGTCTTACAAGTACGGAAGGCCTGACACGCGCGCGGTAATAATAAGAACGAAAAGTCTGCCGCCGGTCCGTGCGAACCAGCGAGACCTGAACGGAAAGTCTGGCATCGGTCCCCAGGGACCGGCATGGCGCTTAGCGTGTTAAGAGACGTTAGTCCTCTGTACAAATAAACTATTTTACTTAGATAACTTTCTAAGACTAATGATTAGCTTTAGGAACCACCAACCGCCTATCACCTTAGCTATAAGGACCGTCTACCGTCGAGTACCTAAGCTAAGTACCGTCTACCGGCTAGCATCATAGTGTAACTTTAGTTGTAATAAAAAGCGTCATCTCCAGTCCAACCACGTAGCACTCATTCGGGACCAGCGAACCCGGCCACGCCAGCTGAGTCGGCCACCTCTTCCCGAGTCCCGACGATATATCTTCAGAGAGAGATATCCTCACAACCGGCGCCCGAACAGGGACCCGGAAGGGGATGACAGCGAATGAGTCAAGGCGTTGGGTGGATTTACCGGCGGCCAAACAGAGAGCTGCGCGCCATCGCCGAACAACAGGGACTCGACCCGAAGGGTGGGGTAGAGCAGCTCCAAAGCCGCCTGAGCCACCACGTCCGAATGGAGCGTATGGAGCGCCCGTCCACACTGAACCTACCAGAGGCAAACCCCACGGCGATAAACAAGGCGCGGCGCAGGGGTGTTCACTTCGACGGACGAGAACTGAAGGAATTCCTGGAAAGCCTGGAGAAACTTCACATCGGCTACAGGGTTAGCCCGGCTGACGCACTGACCTGCCTAGAAAAAATGATAAGAGGCCCGGCCCGGGTCTGGTACCAGAACCAACGCAGCCGTTGGTCAAAATGCGAAGATTTCCTGGCAGCCTTCCGCAACCGCTACATTCTTCCGACCAGAGCCGAGGAACTAGAAGGGGAAATCGAGCGGAGGATTCAGCGGCCGGGAGAATCCGTCCGAGCTTACGCAGACAGCCTATAGACCCTCATGAGGAGGCATGTTGGACTGACCGAGTAACAGCAGTTCAACCGGCTGCTCCAGAACTTGGAGGAGGAATGCCAGAGATATATCCGGAGGGGCGGACCAACCATTACGGACGAACTCCTCGCGCGGTGGAACATGAAATGCTCCTCGGCATCTGGGCGACCCGCGCCAAGCTCGGGCAAGGGGCACTCCCCAGGCAGCGACCATCGCTTCATCCTACAACCGGGCCACCCATTGCTGGCGCAGCGGACAGCGCGGCCACTAGTGGCATGAATGTCGACGCGCCGGCAAACTTTTTTGCTCCCACCGCGGCACCGAGGGGTAATAGATCACTCAGTGCCCGTGCCGATAACTGTCGGGAAATGACAGACCGGTCGGACCAGAAGGCGACCTCCGGCCGTCCCAATAAGTACCACCAACCTCCTCCTGGTCATCTCTTTCGCCGTAGGACCTTCGACGCCCTAGTCGACACCGGGGCCACCCGCACCTATCTCCACCAGGACCACCGACCGGCGAGTACAGATCGCCGATGGTTCCTGGGCCGCCGTCACCCGGCAGGTAACGCTGCAAGCACGCATCGTAGGACAAACGGTCACCGTCCGATGCCTGGTCTTAAGCACCCTAGCCCAGGAAGTCCTCCTAGGCATGAAAACCCTGGCCGCCCTCTAGGTCACCCTCGACATCGGACAATACGCGTGGTAACTGGAGCAGGGACCGATGATGATCTCCGAGGAAGACCTCATGCTCTGTACACCTGACCAGCAGCAGCGGCTTGATAAGTTCCTGACCAAAGCGCTCCCTCGCAGCGCCCAGGTCAAGGGTCCCACAGGACTCATCGAGCATCGCATAGGGGTGACAGATCAGCTGGTCCGGCAGAGCTACACCCCCCGTAATCCTATAATCCAGGGGATCATTAACCAGGAGGTGGACCGAATGTTGGCCGAGGATGTCATCAAACCCTCCGATAGCCCGTGGAGCTCGCCGGTGGTCATCGTAAGGAAGAGCAACGAGAAGCCCCGATTCTGCGTAGACTTCCGGAGAATCAGCGAGGTCAGCGTCCGGAATGCCTACTCCCTCCCTCAAGTGCAGGCCACCCGGGACAAACTCAGGACTGCGCGATTCATCTCCACAATCGACTTAGCGGACGGGTATCGACAGATTCCGCTAGCGGTAGAGAGCCGACCGATCAACGCCTTCACCGTACCGGGGAGAGGATTATACCAGTTCCGCAGTTTCCCAGTTTCGACTCTGGCAATGTTCCAGATGCTCCTGGATCTAATCATCGGCCCCGAAATGGAGCCGAGGGCCTTCGCCTACCTCGACGAAATCGTCATCCTGTGAGGCGGGGGGGGGGGGGGACTTTTAAGGAGCACCTACAGAACCTCCGCGAAGTCATCACGCGGCTCTGCCGGGCAGAGCTACGCCTTGACCCGGAAAAATGCCAATTCGGCTGCACGGAACTTTGCTACCTGGGACACCGGATCACGGCCTTGGACACCCACACAGATTCCGACAAGGTGGAGGCTATCCGCCGGGTTACTCTACCACGGGCCCTGCGTGGAACTCCGGTGCTTCCTGGGCATGGTCTCTTGGTACCGCTGTTATATCCCCAACTTCACCGAGACGGGCGCTCCACTCCACCAGCTGCTATAGAAACACCGACGGTGGTTATCGGGAGAGATTGAGGAAAAAGCGTTCCGACGCCTGCAGTCCGACCTGGCATCAGCCCCCGTCCTGGCTTGCCCCGACTTCAACAAAGCGTTGAAGGCACTTGGGGCCGTCCACCCAGGTGGACGACGACGGCGAAAAGGTGATCGCGTACGCCAGCCACCGCCTGAACAAAGCCAAAAGGAACTATACCACCACCGAGCAGGTGTGCCTCGACGTCATCTGGGGAATACGCAAGGTGCGGCCATACCTGGAGGGATACCACTTTGTGGTACTCACCGACCACCAGGCACTTCGGTGCTTGGCCACCATCAACTCCTCTTCGGGCCGCCTAGTCCGGTGGCGACTCGAGCTGCAGCAGTACTCCATTGAGGTAAAATACCGAAAGGGGGAACTCGATCCAATGGCGGACGCCCTCTCCAGGCAATCGGAAGATTGCGGGGTGTTGGACATCGAAGGCTGGCCATAACAACTACGGCTAGCGGTACAGGCCGATTCCTCCAGATATACGGGCGACCGCATTCCGGAGGACCAGCTCCGGAGACGCATTCACGACTCGTGGAACACCCGATCGGAGTGGAAGTGGAAGACTGGTCTGCCCGCCGAGCTGCGCCCTGAAGCCTTGCGTCGCTGTCACGACCTACCCACGGCTGGCACTGGAGCGTCGCAAAAACCATACGCCAGTTGGCCCGGAGATATTACTGGCCAAGGATGGAGAGACAAGCGCCCGCGTATGTCCGAAGCTGCCTCAACTGCCAGCAACACAAGGCCTGCACACTACAATGACCCGGAACCCGTGGGACGTGGTCTCCGCCGCCCTCATCGGACCCCTACCCCGATCCTCCAAGTGATACGCCTGGCTCCTGGTGATGCAGGGCAAGTTCACCAGGTGGGTATAACTGCAACCACTGTGTCAGACAACTGCCCCAGTCGTAACCCAGGCGAGGGAGGTCGTTCAGCCATCTTGGCGAACGCACGCGTTCGCAACCGGTCCCGGTTCTGTGCGCGTTTTCGTGGTAAGGGGGTGTCCACCGACCCCCAGCGTGTGTCGTTCGTGTGCGTTTATGTGTTGTCTCTGTGTGGGAGTGGAGGTAGGACCTTTGGGACCTCCACTCGCGGGTTAAATGTGTCGCAAGGCTTGCCTGGGCTCGCGAGGCGTTATAGACGGTTGAGGAAGTTTCCCGCCAATTTGTTAGGGGCAAAAAGACGACGTGTTACCGGCGCGAGACTCCCTACGGTGAGGAGAAGTATCCCCCTCGGACGCGGAAAGTCTCCCGTACCCTTGTGTAAGGTGCGGGAGCCCCCGACTTTCTGCGACCGGCGATTCTTTCGCTTGTCGGTGCAAGGCACCAATATGGCTGCTCTGGAGCCATTATGGGCCCCAGCAACGGGGCTCCTTCGAGCGCCCTCGTGGTGGCGAACCCTCCGGCCGCAGCAATGGCGGACTCTCCCCGCGCTCGGCCCTAAGCATAGTGAGTGTGCTTTCTCCCTCGGAGCAAGGCATCTGCGGCGCGACGGAGGCCCCCCCCCCTGAGTCATCGTCGCGAGCCGCGGCCTTCGGGACGCCAGTGTTATACATAGTTTTAAGGTGGCAGTAGGGTAGCTCTAAGTAGTAGTGTCTAGCGTAGATGTTATGTCCACTAGACTAGTTCTTCGTGTACTTAGATATAAGAGGTAGGCCTACTAGTACGTTCGCGACAGTAGTGCCTACCACCGTGCCCGGACGTCCTCGCGAGTAACGTAACGTGACATGCTTTGTGTGGCGCCCGCTAATTTTACCTCAGGGTATGGCGCGCAGTGTCTGTTTATTGCCCCGTTCGTACACTCTCGTGACGACAGGTGCTTTGGGTGTGGTGTGCGACCGCGTGAATCGGACGTCTGAATCAGACGTCCGTGCGTGCGCTCTTGCGTGCACTACCAAATCCAAGAGCACATTCGCACACGTGCGCACAGGCGCAAACTGGGGGCCGCAACGGCCCTAATGACCAGTGTTACATGCACCGTTCCTACGCCTATAAAAAGGGAGGCGTTACGTGTGCTGTCCCTACGCTTATGAAAGGGGAGATAGAGAAACTAAACAATTTAAGTTATCGACACCGGGCGGCTGCGAGTCAAAGCCGCGAAACAGTACTCCAATCATAGCAGGAAACGGGGAGAAGATCCGCGAAAACATTAACTCTTTAACAACATCACGAATTCTGAGAAGCCCAAGACAAAACCGAAATCTAAGATGCCGTCGTCATTCTTCCATTGGGAAGGGGCAGAACCCTATCCCTATATAACAGAGTACTTTTGACCGCGGCGCATAGTCAGATTATCAATATACGAGTTTATACCACGGTTCGCCACAGTCTCGATCTCCCTACGCTTAAGTTTTAACGAGTAAGATTCGATCGTATTTTGTAAATATTCTTAATCGAGTTTTTCACCATCCAGTAGTAGACATTACGATATCTCTAGACTGCCTGAGGCGCACTCGACTGCGCATTGGAGAGAATACAAGTATCTGGAACCAAACAGCATTACATTCTTTTCATAATCGGAGAGTTCCGATCTGTCCTGGCTTAAAGTTATCTCCGAAAAGACTGAGGCGCACTCGACTGCGTATCGGTGTAACCGAGAAGACCAAGAGTCAGTTTGATGAAAAGTAAATTCAAACGTAAACTTCGCAGTGGACAGGAACTAGAATTTAAGCCTTTCACTTCGAGTTAGAAAAATGAATAAAAGTCTTTATTCCGAAAGAAGATTTTGTTGACATCCTTCCTCAACATCCAAAATTCGCCCAAGATTAGTAAATTTACCTCATCCCAGGGGAGTGTCGCGTAGACACGCTTGACCCAAAACCGTAATTATCTTTATCTTAAAATCTCGGTAAATAAATCGGGAAAACGCGAAACCGCGACTTAACTTCGACAGTCGCGGATAGTCCATGACATAAGTTTGGTGACAGCGGTCACGGATAGTCCGTGACACCAGCCTGAACATCCGCAGGCTGAATACCTCCAAATGTACGCCCCTTTCTTTCTTTTTACGAGGTGCCTGCGATTAACCCGAATCCAAGGTTTCCGCGCCGAGGGGTGAGTGACCGCGCGGGTTATGTCGCGATCGCTAGCGGATCTCTGGAATACCTGCCGCCCCCCCACCCAGAATAGCCAGCCCCCCCCCCCGCCATGAGAGCACTGACGGGATGGGATTTTTGTTCTTCCCAAACATCCCATAAATCGGGCTGCTTTTCGGCACGACCTGGCTCACAAATATGGACATTGAATCTGCGGTAAATAAAACCGGTTGCCCGGGACAACCGGAACGGCGCGAGGGGGGTGTGGTCCCGGCCGACCCCGCGTTGAGATCACTCAACGGGCTTACGGACAGGGGGGATTTAGTGGCGGACCGCCCTGTGGTCCTGCAGATGGACGCGTTGAGGGACGTAGGGAATCAAGGCATTCCTCCACCGATGAGCGGTGGAAGGAAGCGTACGAGAAGTACACCCACGTCTCCGGCTCCTCGGGTGACGAGGAGAACGGAGGAGTCGAGTTCGAACGGGGCGTACGAGACGCCAGGGGGCGTGATGCCGGGCAGGAGGAGGCTGTTCCGGTCGTCATCGCTCTCGTCCTCGGATGATACGCAGTTCTTCTCGGTCAAGGGAGGGGGCCCCGACGAGGCGAGGAGAAGCACCGAGCCCAGGGCAAGTGGATCTGCCCGGTCATCAGCGGAAGGTCTGTCGGCCCGGAACTCGGCGGAGATCATAGTCGTCTCCTCCCCGGATGGAGCGGCTATTAAGGACTATGGCGACGTGCCGGACGAGGACATCCTCGCTGGTATCCTGCAAGCCGCGAGCGAGATGGACGCCCAGTGGAGCAGGAACAAGAGCGCAAAGCGCGGCGGCCGCCGGAGCGGGGAGGTGCGACGCCGTTTGGATGGAATCAAACGGGCAGCCGAGACCCTTATCAAGCGGGCTCGGGAAAGGCGTCCACCGTCCATGTCCCATCGGACAACGGCGGCGATAGCGGCACGTCTCCGGGTGGCCAAGGAGCGGGAGGCTTGTGGCCGGGCCAAACTCGAGGAGGCTCGCGTGCAGATCTGCGTCAAAAGGAGACGACCGCAGCCTTGGAGAGGAAGGTCGCGGGACTGGAGCGGGCCAGCGGAGCGGGAACCAGCCCGCGAGGGGGACGAGATGTGCCGGCGCAGCCCTCACGTCGGGCGCGGATGGCGGCTCCCTCGCCCACGGAACCAGCACCCCGAGACCCTCGCCTCTCGGGAAATAGCCCTGGGGACGCGGGGGAGAATATCAGGTACACGGCGGTACTGGACCAATTGTCCACCCTGACGGAGGTGGTTTGCCAACTTGTCCGAGAACAGGAGGGGGGAGATTTCGCTCGCTGACCGATACCTTCGGGGACACCAGGCCCGCACCGAGTGCGAAAGGGACGACGGAGACGGTGGCCGACGCGATGGAAAAGTCGGGATGGAGAGACGCACAGGACAGCGGATGGATCTCGGCGACGGGGACGCTGAGCCGACCTGGTCCCAGGTGGTGCGGAGGAAATCCAGGCGGGAAAGTGCCCCGCGGGCGGACGCGGAGGAACTCGAACCTGTGCCCTCCCGACCGGATGTAGGGGGAGGCCGGAAGCCGACCCGGCGTGCGGCGCCTGCTCGGGACAGTGGGAGCGGAGCGGATCGGGCCTGTTCCAACTCCATCCCGCCCTGCGGAGCGGAGCGAGGAGAACCGTGGAGCAGGGCGGGCAACGTGGTGGGAATCCGGAGACCTCCAAAGATGACGGCGGTCCTGATCACCAGGGCCAAGTAGGGGTCTAGGTATCCGGAGCTCCTTACTTTGGCGCGTACTAGCATAGGCATTAAGGGTATGGGCATCGCAAGCCCTAGACTCCGTAAAGCGTGGAACAGGGGGACTCTTATCGAGATCCCGGGACCGGCGGGTAAGGACAAGGCGCGGGAGCTCGCGGTCAACCTGCGGAAGGTCTTAGGAGAGAGGGCTGTAGTAACGACCCCCACTGCGAGGGCCGAGGTGACAATCGGCGGGTTCGCTGACTCCGTCACGGCGGACGACATCGTCGGGGCGATTAGCCTGGTTGCGGAGTGCCCCCCGGGGGAAGTAAAGGTCGGAGCGATCCGCACGCTCGCGAGCAGACTTTGCGTGGCCTGGGTTTCGTGCCCCTTGGAGGGCGCCCTCGGACTCGCCAGAAACGGGAAGGTCCTCCTCGTATAGACCTCGGCGCGCGTGATCATCGTCCCCCCGAGGCCGATGCAGTGTTTTAGGTGCTGGGCCTTCGTGCACACGTCGGCAACCTGCTCGTCGAGCGTAAATAGGGCGGGATTATGTTTTAGGTGCGACTGAACGGGCCACGCGGCGCGCGACTGCAGGAATCCCCCCGCGCGTGTGATGTGCCGAAAGCGCGGGGTTGCGTTTGGCCACAGGATAGGGGCGGCGTCCTGCTCCTCGGCCCAGGCGGAGACGTTCCGAAAACCCACCACCCGACCGGGAAGCGGCGTACCGGGACCGGACGATCGTCGGAGGACGGCGAGCGGCGGACTATCCCCCGGAAGGGAAAGCGAGGGAGTCCCGGGGAGGACGGGCACTCCGGAGACCGCAAATTAACGGGGTGCGTTTCTTGCAGGTGAACGTAAACCGCTCTCGCCCAGCGCAGGACCTGGCACTGCAACAGAAGCTGCAACAGAACTGCAACAGAAGCTGTGATGGCGCTGTCGGAGCACCATAGTCCCTCTTCCTTTGGCAGATGGGCCAAGTGGGACCCGTCGTAAATCCTCGCGAGGGCGGCGGTGGTGGCGATGGACCACGTGGCCGTCGAGTGGGGTAACATAGTAGCGGTGAGCTCCCCCCCAGCGCTACCCTTCCATCGCTGCAAGATCCTCGGATGACCTGGGGAGCCTGGTGCAGTCGAAGCCAGGGGCTCGCTTTATCATGATGGGGGACTTTAACGCGGCGTCCGCCAGGTGGGGCGACCCGAGGACGAACCGGAGGGGCAACAGAGTAGAGGGCTAAGCTAACACCCTGGGACTCCGGCTGTTGAACCAGGGATGGTCCCACACCTTCGATGAATGCCAGAGGAGATCCATCGTGGACTTATCATGGTGCTCCCCTCCCCTAGTACAGCGAATTTCAGGGTGGCGTGTGGACACCGAGACGGAGACGCTCTCCGACCACCGGTATATCGCATTCGCGATGGACGAGGGTGCTGCCGGTGACCGAAGGAGATCGGTGCGGGCAAACGGCTCCTTGGCGCTGGAACTTTAAAAAGTGTGACGAGGAACTGCTGCAGCAGGTGGCTATACTGGCCGGGTAGGCGGGTAACCCGTACTCTCAAGATCCCAACAGATCCGCCGAGTAGGTCTGCAGCACCGCGGCGAGGGCATGCGATTTGGCGATGCCGCGCGCGCATGCTTTCTCGGGACGGCGGAGAACATTTTGGTGGTCGTTGCTCATCGCCGACCTCCGGCAAAGGTGCACTGCCGCGAGGAAGGTAGCCTCGCGCGCGCGCTCTCGACGGCGAGCCCCGGAGGTGGTGGAGGACGCACGGCGCCCCTACGCTGCGTGCAAAAAGGCCCTGCAGAGCGAAATAAGGCGAGCGAAGGAGGAGTCTTGGCGATCCCTCCTGGACTCGGTGAATAGGAATCCCTGGGGCAGGCGCTACAGGGCGATAATGGCCAAGCTGCGTGCGGTGGGCCCGCGGCACAGACGCTAGACGCCGAAGCCGTGCGGGACATAGTGCGGGTGTTGTTTCCGTCAAAGCCGCCGACACCGGTCTGGCGCCGACCGTGTGCGTAGGACCCTTAGTGGGCTGTCACGAGGCGGGAGGTGGAGGAGGCTCTCAAGAGGGCCACCCGGAAGCGGACGACCCCGGGCCCGGATGTGGTTGTCGCGCACGTCTAGCGAACTTTGTGCGGGGACATGGGGTCGGTGGTGCTAGTGTGCCCGACGGCCTGCCTCCGAAGGGGCGCGTTCCCCAGGCTCTGCAAATGGGCGTCCCTGGTTCTATTACGGAAAAACAAGGGTCCCCTGGAGAGACCAGGAATGTACTGTCCGATTTGTCGGTTGGACGAGGCAGACAAGATTCGCGAGAGGGTCGTCGTCGCCAGGGTCAAGGCCCACCTGGCACAATCGGGGGGTTTGTCCGAGGCCCAGGTCGGGTTTAGGGAGGGGCGGTCCACGCGCAACGCGATCGTGGCGTTCCGGCGGTTCGTGAACAGTGCGTGGAATCGGGGGAAAACTGTCGTAGCAGTCTCCCTCGATATTAAAAATCCTGTCAACTCCCTCCCGTGGGTACACATCATGGCGGCTCTGACACGTGTGGGAGTGCCGAGGTACCCATCGAACACGGTGGGGAGCTACTTGCACGATCAGTGGTTCATCTGGACCGCGGAGGACGGCAAAACCAAACACCAGCCCAGTCACTTGCAGTGTCCCACAGAGATCGACGCTTGGCCCGCTCCTGTGGAACGTGACCTTTGACGTGGTTCTGCGGACACCGCTCCCCGCAAGATGCAGGCTCGTGGCGTACGCGGATGACACTTTAATGCTCGCGGAGGGCTCTGGCCCTAAGGCGGCGAACTGCTGCCTGGCCCGAGTGGTTCGGGCCATTACACTTGGCGGTAAACCCGGCCAAAACCGAGGCCGTGTTTTTTAGACGAAAGATGCTCGTAGCTGGGACGAGATGTCGCCTCGTGGTGACGGGAGTACCCGTTCTACCGCGACGAACTATGCGCTACCTCGGGCTGGTGATAGACCGAAAATGGCTATTCCACGAGCATTTCGCCTTAGTGGCCGCCAAGGCGGACCCGGTGGCAGGGGCGCTCACGCGGCTCATGCCGAACATCGGCGGCCCTAGTGAGGGGAGGAGGAGGCTGTACCTCCACGTGGTGGCTTCCGTGCTGGCGTACGGAGCCCCGGTGTGGACCACCCGCATCGTGGGGAAAAAGACGGTGGATCTCGCGCTTAGTAGAGTTTACCAACGGGCGGCCATTAGGATCGTCCGCGGCTACAAAACGATTTCTTTCGTGGCAGCTGAGCTGCTCGCGCGTCGTTAAGCTTAGAGGTAATATTAGGTTTAAGAGGGAGTGCCGCGAGGGCGGAATCGCGTGCACCCCCGCGAGACTTAAGGCCAACGATGAGCTCCTCGAGACGTTGCTGAAAGCGATGTGGCGGGAGCGGCTGGCGGACCCATCGATTCCTAGTGCAGAACTCCGAGAGGCTCTTGCCCCGATCTTGAACGGCTGGCTGGACAGGCAGCATGGCCTGCTGACGTTCAGGGCCACACAACTTCTTACCGGACACGACTGTTTCGGGGCCTTCCTGTATAGGATATGAAAGGAGCCCTTCCCGAACTGCCGGAACTGTATGGAGGAAACGCCGGACACGTCCCACCACACCCTGGCGGAGTGCCCGGCCTGGGCGGCGGAACGAGGACGACTGGTGGATGCCATCGGATGCCCTCCGTCCCTCGGAGCCCTCCTTGCGGCGATGGTCGCCTCACCGTAGGGCTGCCGCGCTGCGCTGACCTTCTCCGAGGAGGTTCTAGCCGCTAAGGAGGCAGTCGAGAGGGTTCGCGTGCGTGCAGGACGTCGCGAGTTACTCGTCGACATCGAGGAGAGCGCGGACGAGGTGGACTCGGTAGTGGAGCCGAGGAGCACCCGCAGGAGGAGCGGACGGCGGGCTCAGCGTGGCGGTAACGGAGATCGCGGCACTCGAAGGCGACGGAGGGACGGATCTACCCAACCCCCCTCCCAACCCTTTAGGGTAGGAAGGGTGTCGACTAACTGCGGAGGGGGCCCCGAAAGTCATGGCTTTGGTCGTCCCCAGGGTACCTTCCTTCATCAACACGATGCCCGCGAAAGATTGCATGGTGGGGTTTTTAGTGGGTAAGAATCCCGCACCACCCTACCCGGCTTGCCCGTCCGGGTTCTGGCCCGGATGCGTCGCCTGCTCAACACCTCAGGGCGGCGCACCACGACCGACACCTGCGGGGCGAGGTGGGCAGGGTGTCTTTTGAAGGTTTTCACCACCAAGAAAAAACAAAAAGAAAAAAGCCGTAACCCAGGCCATACGGGAGCATATGATCCTCCAGCATGGAGCTCCGCGCATCCTCATCACAGACAAACAGGGTCATCAAGACCATGCTAGCCCAGACCCTCTAGGAGCACCATCGACAATAGGATAAGACGATATACGACGCCATGTTTGCCTACAACACGGCGACTCACAGCGCCACAAGCTTCACACCTGCCTTTTTAGCAACGGGCTGCGAACTCCGAGGGCGGAAAGACAACCAGCTGGGCGCCTACCAGAAAAAACCAGAAGAGCCCCTTCCCGACGAGCTTCGGCAACTGTCAACCACGCTGAAGCATCTGCAGGAAACCCTTGAGGCCGCCCGCCGACATCAGGCGTGCAAAACCGCCCGGCAGGAACCGTATTACAACCTGCGCCGACGAGAGCGGTGCCCGGAGGTGGGTTCCTTAATGATCTGGAGGGAGCATCCCCTATCGTCGGCGGCAAACAGCTTCTGCGCAAAGCTAGCGCCTCGGTTCTCGGGGCCACACGCCGTCCTGCGGCGCCTAAGACCAACTACAGTACTACAGAAGACGGCCGCTAGGATTACCTGCAGCGCTCACATGCAGGACCTGAAGCCCTGATCCGGAGGACCCAGTATAAAGGGAGGACCGGCGCTACCGGGAAACTCGTAGCTTGCGAGCAATCGCCGAACAGGCAATCCCCCTCCGAGCAGCCAATGTCCGATGACCCCCGGAGGCAACCCCACGGGTCAGACCAATTCCCGGACCCGGCGCGCTCGCCAGAGAGCCGCCGCTATGAATGCGCCACCTCTCCGCCAGTCCGGGCAAACTCGCAGGACTGCTCCCCCTGCCGGCCGAGTAGTCTCCGCCGCAACTCCTGCCGGAAACCACTCAGAGTTGACAGCCCTGCTGCTGGGGCCACCCAAGCCAAATCCGGCCATCTAGGAACTCCGCGCGCCCAAAACCACGGCCTCCGTCGTTCACGCGAGCGACCCCGCAAGGTTACCGGGAACCACCCACCAGCCGGTTCGAGTCGCAGGGATGCCCTGCCACGGGACCAACACGGCCGTCCAGCAACGGCGCCTGGACCCATCGGAGGCCGTCCAAGAGGACCAGCGGCGGCAAGCATTCTGGTTGCGGCACAGCCACCTCCTATTCTGCTGGAGCCAGCACCGGAGGAACCCAGACGGAACCGAGCTTCGGCTGCGCGTACGACCAGGAGGTTGGGTCGTTATAAAGGCGCGCCATCGCCCTGTCGCACCCCATCCGGTGGAAGCTAGGCTAAGTTAGGCTAATTTAGGATAAGTTTAGATTAGGTAAAAATACTATAAGTTGAGCTAGGAAAAAACCCCAACCAGACTACAAATTAGCATAAGGCAAGCCCTATCTTCCAAAGGAGGGGGGGGGGGGGTGTAACGAAAATAAGACTGCGCGCGCATGCACGCGCAACTATTGGGTTGTTCGGAAAGTCATTTTGTTTTGTTTTTCGTTTTTCACCAACCAAAAACTAC